>NW_026844125.1:805521-848783 GCF_029531705.1 Pantherophis guttatus
TCTATTCTATTCTATTCTATTCTATTCTATTCTATTCTATTCTATTCCATATTTTCTCTCTCCTCTCCGCTCTCATTCTCTTCTCTTCCATTCCATATTTTCTATTCTATTCTATCTATTCTATTCTATTCTATCCTATTCCATAGTTTCTATTCTATTCTATTCCATTCCATATTTTCTATTCTATTCTATTCTCTTCCATTCCATATTTTCTATTCTATTCTATTCTATTCTATTCTATTCTATTCTATCCTATCCTATTCCATAGTTTCTATTCTATTCTATTCCATTCCATATTTTCTATTCTATTCCATATTTTCTCTCTCGTCTCTCCTCTCCTCTCATTCTCTTCTCTTCCATTCCATATTTTCTATTCTGTTCTATTCTATTCTATTCTATTCCTATTCTATTCCATATTTTCTCTCTCCTCTCCTCTCTCATTCTCTTCTCTTCCATTCCATTCCATATTTTCTATTCTATTCTATTCTATTCTATTCTATTCTATTCTATTCTATTCTATTCTATTCTATTCTATTCTATTCTATTCCATTCCATTCCATTCCATTCCATATTTTCTCTCTCCTCTCCTCCCTTCCCTTCCCTTCTATCCCATCCCATCCCATTCCCGCCTTATGCACAAAAACTGGCTGGCTGGCCTCTGGCCCGTCAGTCTTCCCCAGCCCTAGGAAGCAGGGGTGGGGTGGGGTGGGGAATCATGCCAAGAAAACTGCAGGGATCAGTCCCAGACGGTCACCAAAATCAGAACTGTCAACTTTAAAAGTAATTAATTAATATAAATGCATTTCTTTTATTTTGGCTCTGGCCCTTTGTTGGGGGGGGGGGAGACGGGACTCCTGCCTACTGCTGTGTTTGGGGGAAGGGGGTTTATTTATATCCCCTCTTTATTATTGTTTTTAAAGTCAAGGTGGCAAACATACCTAATATTTCTTCTTTGTCTTTTTCCCACCCCCCACAACAACCTTGCGAGGTGGGCAAGATTGTTGCCAAGGTCACCCAGCTGCCTTTCTTGCCTAAGGTGGAACTAGAACTCACCGTCGCCTGGTGACTGGCTTTTAGACCGAAGGCGGGACTAGAATTCAGTGTCCCTTGCTGATTGGCCCAAAGTCACCCAGCTGGCTGGCTTTCATTGGCTCTGGCCCTTTGTTGGGGGGGGGGGGAGACGGGACTCCTGCCTACTGCTGTGTTTTGGGGGAAGGGGGTTTATTTATATCCCCTCTTTATTATTGTTTTTAAAGTCAAGGTGGCAAACATACCTAATATTTCTTCTTTGTCTTTTTCCACCCCCCACAACAACCTTGCGAGGTGGGCAAGATTGTTGCCAAGGTCACCCAGCTGCCTTTCTTGCCTAAGGTGGAACTAGAACTCACCGTCGCCTGGTGACTGGCTTTTAGACCGAAGGCGGGACTAGAATTCAGTGTCCCTTGCTGATTGGCCCAAAGTCACCCAGCTGGCTGGCTTTCTTCCTCAGATGGAACTAGAATTCAATGTCCCTTGGTGATTGGCCCAAAGTGACCCAGACACTTTTATGCCTGAGGCGGGACTAGAACTCAATGTCCCTTGCTGATTGGCCCAAAGTCACCCAGCCACCTTTCATTCCTCAGACGGATCTAGAAGTCTCCTGGTGATTGGCCCAAAGTCACCCAGCCACTTTTATGCCTGAGGCGGGACTAGAACTCAATATCCCTTGCTGATTGGCCCAAAGTCACCCAGCTGCCTTTCATTCCTCAGACGGCTCTAGAAGTTTCCTGGTGATTGCCCAAAGTCACCCAGCCACTTTTATGCCTGAGGCGGGACTAGAACTCAATGTCCCTTGCTGATTGGCCCAAAGTCACCCAGCTGGCTGGCTTTCATTCCTCAGATGGAACTAGAATTCAATGTCCCTTGCTGATTGGCCCAAAGTCACCCAGCTGAGGCTTTTATGCCTCAGACGGAACTAGAACTCCCAGTCTCCTGGTGATTGGCCCAAAGTCACCGAGTCACTTTTATGCATGAGGCGGAGACTAGAACTCAATGTCCCTCGTTGATTGGCCCAAAGTCACCCAGCCGCCTTTCATTCCTCTGACGGCTCTAGAAATTCCTGGTGATTGGCCCAAAGTCACCCAGCCACTTTTATGCATGAGGCGGGGACTAGAACTCAATGTCCCTCGTTGATTGGCCCAAAGTCACCCAGCCGCCTTTCATTCCTCTGACGGCTCTAGAAGTTTCCTGGTGATTGGCCCAAAGTCACCCAGCCACTTTTATGCCTGAGGCGGGACTAGAACTCAATGTCCCTTGCTGATTGGCCCAAAGTCACCCAGCTGGCTGGCTTTCATTCCTCAGACGGAACTAGAATTCAATGTCCCTTGGTGATTGGCCCAAAGTGACCCAGACACTTTTATGCATGAGGCGGAGCTAGAACTCAGTGTCCCTTGCTGATTGGCCCAAAGTCACCCAGCTGAGGCTTTTATGCCTCAGACAGAACTAGAACTCCAGTCTCCTGGTGATTGGCCCAAAGTCACCGAGTCACTTTTATGCCTGAGGTGGGACTAGAACTCAATATCCCTTGCTGATTGGCCCAAAGTCATCCAGCTGCCTTTCATTCCTCAGACGGCTCTAGAAATTTCCTGGTGATTGGCCCAAAGTCACCCAGCCACTTTTATGCATGAGGCGGGGACTAGAACTCAATGTCCCTCGTTGATTGGCCCAAAGTCACCCAGCCGCCTTTCATTCCTCTGACGGCTCTAGAAGTTTCCTGGTGATTGGCCCAAAGTCACCCAGCCACTTTTATGCCTGAGGCGGACTAGAACTCAATGTCCCTTGCTGATTGGCCCAAAGTCACCCAGCTGGCTTTCACGCCTCAGACGGAACTAGAACTCCCAGTCTCCTGGTGATTGGCCCAAAGTCACTCAGCCACTTTTATGCCTGAGGCGGGACTAGAACTCAATGTCCCTCGCTGATTGGCCCAAAGTCACCCAGCTGCCTTTCATTCCTCAGATGGATCTAGAATTCCCAGTCTCCTGGTTTCTAGCATGTTGTCTTCACCACTAGCCAACACTGACTCCCTTCCGTAGGGATATATATATATATATATATATAGTCCTGTAACTCTTTCCTCTCTTCCTTTCTCTTTTCAACAGCACCAGCCATAGAGGAGAAAGCCTCCCCGCCACCGGTACTTTCCCCCGAAACGCCCCCACCTTCGGTCGCTGCCTCCCCACCTCCTAAGGAACAGCCGGAAAAGCTACTTCCTGCCTCTCCACTTCCTCCTCCTCCTCCTCCTCCCCTTCCCGCCGTCACTCCTCAAGAGCCGGAAGAGGAGGAGCCTTTGCATCCAAACCTCAGCCCCGAAGAGCAGCCGCCACCAGCGCCTGTCCTCGCGGAACCCCCCGAGTCCTCTCCGCCCATCTTGCTTAATCCGGATTCCCGGCACCCGCTGTCCTACCGCAAGGCCACCAATTTCGCCTTGGACAAATTCTTGGATCCCGCCCGTCCCTACAAGTGCACCGTTTGCAAAGAGTCCTTTACGCAGAAGAACATCCTGCTGGTGCATTACAATTCGGTGTCCCACCTCCACAAGATGAAAAAGGCCTCGGCGGACCCGTCCGTGTCCTCTCGGGGGGAACCCGGCGCTCCCGGGGCTCTCCAGCCCTCTTCGGACAAACCTTACAAGTGTACCACCTGCCGAGTCTCTTACAACCAGAGCTCCACCTTGGAGATCCACATGCGCTCTGTGTTGCACCAGACTCGCTCCCGCGTGGCCAAGATGGAAGCCGCCGGCAAGGCGGACGTGTCCCCCGCTGAACTGGAGCCCTCCAACGAGACCCCTCTGGAAACCGAAGCCCCTAGCTGCGTCCAGGTGTCCACCCTCCCATTTCTCACTCCACCCGCGGCAGAACTGCCTCGTTTCCCTACGCCCCTTTTCACCCCACCGCTGCTGCCCCCCTTTCCTCTGGTGCCGGAATCCCTTCTGAAACTACAGCAGCAACAACAGCAGCTGCTGCTCCCTTTTTACTTACATGATCTGAAGGTGGCCCCCAAGTTGGCTTTAGCCACGCCAACCCTGACCCTCCCCACCCCGTCACCTGTCCTGCTTCCACCCCTGCCCCCCAAAGAAGAACCGGCCCCCACGGCTGCCGTGAGTAGCTCCAAGGCAGAGGCAGCCGAAGAGGTTGAAGGGGAAGAAGGAGATGGAAGCCAAGCAGGGAATGAGGTTTCTCGCACAGCAGCCAAAGCCCTCCTGGAGAATTTCGGCTTCGAGTTAGTGATCCAGTACAACGAGGGCAAACAAGCTGCCACCATGCCCCCTACCGTGCCCCTGCGTCCCCCTGTGGGCAAGCTGCAATGCGGCACTTGTGGGAAACAGTTCTCTAACATGCTCATCCTGAAAACCCATGAGGAGCACGTGCACCGGCGGTTCCTGCCTTTTGAGGCGCTCAATCGCTACGCCGCGCAGTTCCGGAAAAGTTATGACAGCATGTATCCTCCTCCTCCGCCTGTGCTCCCAAATGAGACGACTGCAGTCACCACTACTCCGGCGGCAGCAGTTTCAACCGTCACCACTGCTGTCATAGAGAATACCACTGTCACAGTGACGCAATCCCCCATCCCGCTGGAGATTCCCTCTCTCTGTCCTCCGTTTTTGATGCAACCCTTGCCAGTGGTTGTGCCTCCACCAGAAAACGAGACTCCCTGTGTACCTCCTGAATGCCTGAAATCTCTCTGGTTTCGAGGGGAGGAAGAGGAAGGCAAGAGCGCATCGTCGGGAGTCCTGGATCTTGCCCGCGGGAGCTTCCCTTCAACCCGGCGTTTCTCTCGTACCAAATTCACCGAGTTCCAGTCTCAGGCTCTGCAGTCCTTCTTTGAGTCGAGCGCTTATCCCAAAGATGGAGAGGTGGAGCGTCTGTCTGCCCTTTTGGGCTTGCCCAATCGGGTCATCGTGGTCTGGTTCCAAAACGCGCGCCAGAAAGCCCGAAAGAGTGGCGGGAATGAAGCGAGCATGGGCAACTGCGGAAATGCCACCGCGCAGCCGTCTTGTAAAAAATGTCGGACGGCTTTCCGCTGCATCTTCGAGCTGGTGCGCCACCTGAAGAAGTGTTACAATGACCAGCTGGACGAGGGGGAAGGAGACGAGGAAGAGAACGAAGGGCCTGAGGAGGAGGAGCAGGAGGAGGAAGAGGAAGGGGACGAGAAACGAGAAATCTTGGGACCTGGTGGGGATATGAAGACAGACGGTTCTGGAGACAAACCCGTGGAAGAAGAGCAGCCCACCCCTTCTGTACCCCCAGACGTCTCCAAGAACCATCCCTGTGATCAGTGCACCGCTGTATTCTCAAGCAGTGACCTCCTCAATATCCATCGCATTAGTCACCTGCCGGCAGCTGGGCCCCCCTTGGCTTCGATGGGTCCTCAACCTCCCCTCGACATGACTCCCTTAGCATTTGGCGACCGCCTGGTCCAACCAGATCCTTCCCGTGCACAGAAGCGAAAACACGAAGATGGGACTTTGTCTCCCACCGGAAGTGAAACGGCCAGCGTTGTCGGGGGAGATAACGAACCCCCCAGGGACAAGCGTCTACGTACCACCATTTTGCCCGAGCAACTGGAGATACTTTACCGCTGGTACATGCAAGATTCGAACCCCACCCGGAAAATGCTCGACTGCATCTCTGAAGAAGTTGGGCTGAAAAAGAGAGTCGTTCAGGTGTGGTTCCAGAACACAAGAGCCCGTGAGCGAAAGGGCCAGTTTCGGTGTAATACCAGTGCCACCACCCCAACCAGCAAGCCCCCACCAGCACAACTTAACACTTTCCCAAAGTTCAACCCTCAACCACGGGAGACCCCTATTCATTATGGGTCCTTCACACCCAACCTCTCTGTGATTAACCTCCAGCCCCTTCTAACTAAGCCAGATGTTGTCACGGAACCACAGATCCAGGAAGAAATGGCTGAAGAAGAATTATCCAAGGACCACGAAGACCGAAGCTTGTCTGGAGGGGAGCTGAGCGATTCTTCCTCCTCTTCCTCTTCGGCTGACCTGGACTTCTCCGGCAGCCAGAGGAATCGAATGATGGATGGAGGTTCTGGAGAGTATCATGATTCTCTGGGGCAGAGACGGTATCGTACCCAGATGTCCAGTGTCCAGCTGAAGATCATGAAGGCGTGTTATGAGGTCTACCGTACTCCGACCATGCAGGAGTGCGAGGTGCTGGGGGAGGAGATAGGACTCCCCAAACGGGTGATTCAGGTGTGGTTTCAGAATGCGCGGGCGAAAGAGAAAAAGGCCAAGGCTGCTTCCGGCGGGACCAGTGGCGGCGATGAGGCCCCCTCCGCTGCTCAGACTCAATCTGAGTGTCGCTACTGTGAAGTCAAGTACGATTTCTACGTCTCCTGTCGTGGGCACCTCTTTTCTCGCGGCCACCTAGCTCGGCTAAAGGAGGCCATCAGATCCCAGCTCAAGAGCGAGAGCAAGTGCTACGAGCTGGTGTCGGACAAAGGAGCACCCTCCCCAACCAGGCTGGGTGTGCCAGTGACTCCTACAACCATGCCATCTTCTCTTGGGACCAAGCCCCCTTTTGTGCCAGGTGAGTGGGATGGTAGAACGGTGGGCATCCAAGGATAGGTGGGGAGCCTTGGCGTTGAGTTGCACGATGGGTTTTACTCAGGGCTGGGATGCTGCCGGTTTAACAACCGGTTTGGGGATCACGTGCAGAGTTTTAAAAATTCTAACCTTCTGTGTTACCGCTTGGGTGTAACATAGCTGAGGTGTGGCAATCTGCTCTACCGCGCCAATCAGCTGAGAAGATAAAGGTAAGTAAAGTGAAGGGGCGGGTGGGCGGGTCGACCTGATCGTCGGAGCAAACTGGTTCGCTCCCAGCTGATCGTCGGAGCTACTGGTTTGTCCGAACCGGTCCGAACCAGTAGAATCCCACCCCTGGTTTTACTGTACAACATACTATGCAACATACTGTATTGTACGCTTACTGTATGACGTCCTCCCTGCTGTAGGAACGCCCCGTTCTGATCTTTCCAGGAACACCGCTGATGTTCCACAGTGTCCTCCGACATTTCCCAAATCCCTTTCTAAGTTCCGGTCCCACGTTTGACCTCGAAGGTTGGCCGACCGCATTTTTATTTCCTGGTTTTCTTCTGTGGTTCATGAATCCTCATGTTCATACCTTCCTTCCTTTACCTCCTCGCTCTTTTTTGTGAGGAGGGGGGGATATGCAGAGAGCCGAGGAATTTTCCCATTCTCTCTGCTCCATTTTTGCATTGAGGGCTGCAGGTGGACTCCCGTTTCAGAGGACACAGTGGTGAGGTTGGAGGAGGGGAATGGGTCAACTCGCAAAGGCAGGAAGATGGTTCTACAATTTCAACCGGGGGGGAGGCGTTTGGAAAGGACACACATTCCCAAAGAGAGGCAGAAGCCCCCCTCGATTCATCTTTTTTTCTCTCACCCGAACAGGCACGCCTGTTTCCTCGGCGGGAATCCTGAGCTCCCCTTTGGCCACCTCCCAGCCAGGCCTCTCCTTACCTCAGCATCTGCCAGCGGAATCTGGCCAGGTCGGCCCCTTAACTGAGCCTGCTCCTGTTCCTGCTTCCGAGACCGCTCCCAGTGACAGTCAGGCCGAACCGACTTCAAATCCAGCCCAGGAACCCTCCTTGTCCTCCACTGCCACGCTGAAGAACCTCAAGACGTTGAAGGCTGCAGTGCCGGCCCTGCTGGGAGGCCAGTTCCTGCCCTTCCCGTTGCCAGCAGCGGCTACTGCAGCCGCAGCCGCCCCCTCTCTTTTCGGAGCGCAACTGCCCGGGGCGTATTTTCAGCAACTCTACGGCATGAAGAAGGGGTTGTTCCCCATGAACCCTGTCATACCTCAGACACTTATGGGGCTGCTGCCCAGCCCCTTGCTCCCGACACCCACACCTGAGCCCCCCGTCGAGGTGTCCGAGGCCCCCGGCATCTCTACAGTCGACGTGACCCACCAGTACCTTTGTCGCCAGTGCAAGGCCGCCTTCGAGAGCGAGGGGGCGGCTGTCGCCCATCAAGCCGCGCTCTGCTACTTTGGGCGCCAGGCGCCGGCAGCGCCGCCTCCACTGCGCGTGCCCGTGTGCACCTACCACTGCCTGGCCTGCGAGGTGCTCGTGAGCGGCCGGGAGGCTCTGGGAGCCCACCTGCGCTCCAGCGCTCACCGGCGCAAGGCCAGCTCCACCACAGCAACCGCATCGGTGTTTGCCAAAGAGGAATCCAAATTACCTCACTCGGACTCCAATCCAAAAAGTAACGCTACCTCTACGACACTACTAGCTTTATAGAGATGGATGCTGTACTGCCATCAATGGAGACAGATTGACTAGCGAATGAACCTGTGGGTGGGTGGACGCCCCCGCGAGGACCACCCCTCTGCTTCCACCCAACATCCTTCTTCAAGGTCCATTTCAGATCCAGGTTCCCCCATTTCTCACTGCCAGCCAGGAAGCTTTCTCGAGAAGGGGTTCCCTCGTGTCACCTCCCCAGCTGACTTCAAAGGGCCCGAGTCCCCACCCCCAATTTTTATTCCAAATGTCACTCTGCTTCCACAGGATGACCAGAGGTTGAGCCAAAGGCAACCCATCCATTGGGGAAGCCTTGGTCCTTACTAAGCTTCATCTTCTCTACCCAGCTCAACACTGGCTGTTGCAGATGTTCTCCGACTAGCTTTTCTTCACACTGAACTGCTCTGTCCTTCATCCCATTCAGGCATCTCCCTTAAGGACCCACTGATGCTAATTCCCTACCTTTCCCCCCCTCTCCCCGCCTCCCAGATCATGAGATCCTGTGGCCAGATCCAATGAGATCGGCAGCTCAGGACCTCCTCCAGAGTCCCTACCCACCTATTTCTGTATTCCTGAGTCTTCCACCTCCTGTGCTGACGACGGGTCCCTCTACGTACGTCTTCAACCACATTCCCACCTGCCACAAACATCTCAAGAAGATGCCTCCTAAATTTTAACATTTTCTGATGATGCTCCCCACACTTTTTATAATATCAAAACTATGTCACCCCTCTTCACATTGGTGTTCCAAAATTCTTCACTCACGTGTCCCATAACTCCTTGTTCCTCCTACCGCAGGTGGCCCCAAACCTTCCCTCAACCCACCTGCACTACTAATTATCTGATCTCTTCCACCCGCCCCGTTGAAGACACTTGCTGGCCAATCTTGACGTCCATCCTACACTCAAAAGTCTCCTCTCTCACACTTACACACACACACTTACACACCTATACATCCTCCCGCCCCCTTCCCACAAAAGCTCCTTCTCTTCACACTTAACCTTCCACTCGTTTTACCGTGTTACCGACTGAAAAAAAAAAGAGGCCAAAAACGAAAGCAAAGAAAGAATGGACAAGAAAAATAATAATAAAAGATAAACCGGAGGAGATGAAATTTAAGACGGGGGAAGGATTAAAAGTGAGAAATTCAGTCCCCCGACACCAACCAACGCCGACCCTCAAAAAAAAAAAAGCAAAAAAAAAAAAAAGCATGTGCTGACCATTTTTTGTATATTAAGAACTGTCAAGGACGGATGGACAAATTCCTGAACTGTTGATGGATTTGATCACCAACCAAACAGGGCGAGAGTTTTCTCTTTCCCGTAATTTTATTTTATTTTATTTTATTTCTCTCGTCTCTCTCCTCTTCCTTTTTTCCCACCCCCCAGCTGGGTCTTTTCCTGCCCTGGGGAACCAAATAAAACCCAGCAACCTCAAACTGTCTTTTTCCTCCTGAGTTCTGTCTCGGCGCGGGGGAAAACGACACGAAACCTAACTCCGATGGCTTTAAAAGAAAATAAAAATTAAAAAAAAACACAAAAAAAAAATGAGAGAGAGAGAGAGAGAGAAAGAGAGAGAACTCACTGAACGACTGACTCTCGTCAAAACACGCCGACGCCGTGTGTGCTGACAAACCTTGCAAAAAATGAAAAAAAAATATACATAAAAAACCCTTTTTAGGAATCCAAAGCTCTTAAAAATATAAAAAAAAACTTCTATACAATAACCAAAAAAAAAAAAAGAGAGAGAGAGAGAGAGAGAACACCCACCAACAAAAGAGTCATAAAAAGCAAACTGGAAATAATTTTTTTTGTTTGTTTTTTTAAAAAAAGACATAAGATGAAGGAGTAAAAAGAAAAAAAAATTAACCCCTCAACGTTCTTTCCTGCCTTTGTAACATTTATTTTGGGAAGGGGGACCCGCGATCTTTTGATTCCCCTCCCGCGCGGCGTATTTTCTATTCCCTTCCCCAGCGGACAAAGATGGACGTGAATTTTAAGAACTGGATGAAGATGGAAACTTGTGGGTTTAAAGAAGGAGGCTCAAAAAAATTGAAAACCCACCGCCCTTACACAGATACCAAACAAACGACACGAGCGGGAGGGAAGTTAAGGAAAGCTAAATGGAAGAACAGCTGATCCGTCACTACCCGCCCTGTTCTCAACTCTCCTTCACCCCCACAACGTCACACCCCAGACTTGGGGGGGAGAAAAAAAAATTGTCTTTCTGTTGTGTATTTAAAGTGAGGGGGTGGGAAGGTTGGGGGAATGACTTCAAAAAATAAAAATAAAATAAAAATTATATTAAAGAAAAAACATCTCGTAGGAAAAGAAAAGATCAAAGGCGAGATGATTTGAGATACCAAAAAAAAACACAAAAAAACAACAACCCCAAAAACTCGGGGGGGGGGGTGTAGAAATTTGGGGGTTTTGTTTCAGTTTTAATTCCTCATTTAGGTAAAGCTAAAGGTTCCCCTCACACATATGTGCTAGTCGTTCCCGGCTCTAGGGGGCGGTGCTCATTTCCGATTCAAAGCCGAAGAGCCAGTGCTGTCCGAAAATGTCTCCGTGGTCATGTGGCCGGCATGACTAAACGCCAAAGGCGCACGGAACGCTGTTACCTTCCCACCAAAGGTGGTCCCTGTTTTTCTACTTGCATTTTTTACGTGCTTTCGAACTGCTAGGTTGGCCGAAGCTGGGACAAGTCACGGGAGCTCACCCCGTTACCCGGCGCTAGGGATTCGAACCACTGAACTGCCGACCTTTCGATCAACGAGCTCAGCGTCTTAGCCACTGAGCCACCGTGTCCCTACTAATTCCTCATTTAAGGCGTTGCAAATGAGTCTGTAAATTTCCAAGTCTCTAGGTCTCTTCTAAGTTTCTGAATGCGCAGCCGTTTTTTGTTCCGAATGGAGGGGGCGTATGTGAAATATCTCCATCACCGCGCAGTTGGAATTTTTCAGAATGAGAATACAGGTAGCCCTTGCATTATAATCATTTGTTTGCGAAAGTTAGGATGGTGCTGAAAATTGTGCCAACCGGTCCTCACGTTTTACAACCGTTGTAGCGGCCCTGCAGTCACATGATCATGATTCAGGGGCTTGGCAATAGCAATAGACTTATACATCGCTTTACAGCCCTCTCTAAATTGTTTACAAAATCAGCATCTTGCCCTGCCACCCAATAATCTGGGACTTCGTTTTACCGACCTTGGAAGGATGGAAGGGTGAGTCAACCTTGAGTCAGTCAGGATCGAACTGCTGGCAGTCGGCAGTGAGTGGATAGGATAGGATACAATAGCAATAACATTTAGTCTTATATACCGCTTTACAGCCCTCTCTAAGCAGTTTACAGAATAAGCGTCTTGCCCCCAACAATCTGGGTCCTCATTTTACCGACCTCGGAAGGATGGAAGCCTGAGTCAAACTGAGTCAGTCAGGATTGAACTGCCGGCAGTCGGCAGTGAGTGGATAGAATAGAATAGAATAGTAACAGCACTTAAGACTTATATACCGCTTTACAGCCCTCTATAAGCGGTTTAGAGTGTCAGTGTCTTGCCCCCAACAATCTGGGTCCTCGTTTTACCGACCTTGGAAGGATGGAAGGCTGAGTCAACCTTGAGTCGGTCAGGATCGAACTGCCAGCAGTCGGCAGTGAGTGGATAGGATAGAATAGAATAGTAACAGCACTTAAGACTTATATACCGCTTTACAGCCCTCTATAAGCGGTTTAGAGAGTCAGTGTCTTGCCCCCAACAATCTGGGTCCTCGTTTTACCGACCTTGGAAGGATGGAAGGCTGAGTCAATCTTGAGTCAGTCAAGATCGAACTCCAGGCAAGGGGCAGAGTTTGCCCCACCGTAGCCCCCTATAGGTCATTGAATGAACGTCTTGGCCTCCCTGCCTTCCTTTGGTCTGTCAGTTTGATTGTCCCCCATGACGTATTGTAATGTCGATATACAGCAGTGGCCAAAATTGTGGAAACCTTTTGGGAAAAGTGTATTTTCTAAAACTAGCTAATAACACCACTTTTCTTTTCTTTTCTTTTCTTTTGGAAGTAGTACCATAAAATTATATATCGATGGAAAGATCATTTAATCAAGAATGTAATGCGATACCTTTGATGAAGGATTTGCTATTAGAGTAGCAGTGACAGTATAAAGAAGAAAAGGGAAACACGTAGGAAAAACGAGAGCTACAAAAATGATCCCCATAGAAAAAAAAAAAGAGAGATACAAAAATGATCCCTATGTCAGTTAATCCTTAGTTGGGTAATCTTTAGCATGAATAACGGCCTTACAATGTCTTCCCATGGAGGGAACCCAATCTTTTAGTTCTACAGCTGTTACCATGTGAAACCATGATTGAATGATGGCTTCTATTAACTGGGGTTTATTGCTGGGTCGCTTCTGACTAACCAGTTTCTTTTGTCGGCTCTCTAGATTTTCAATCTTGGGTTCAGGTCTGGGCTATTCCCAAGCCATTCCAGCAATGGAATAGGATTATCTTGAAGCTCAAAAATAAAATTCAAACCTCAAAAATACACTTTCCCCAAAAGGGTTTCCACAATTTTGGCCACTACTGTATCTCAAGCTGGACTTCAACTCCCAGAATTCCCCAGCCAGGAATTCTGGGAATTGAAGTCCAGACATCTTGAAATGGCCGACGGTGAGAAATACTGTTCTAGATTCCATCCCCTCTCAAAATTTTTACCTCAACTCTCTCCAACAGGCCAACAAAATGGGAAACTGAGGAAAAAAACCCACCCGAAGATTCGCTCTTGAAATATGCAAAACAGATACACAAAATCAGGGCAAAACGGTCAGCAAAGGAGGGAACGAGGCAAGATATTTAGGCGTCCGAGAATTCCATTTTTTTAAAAAAATGAGTTTCTAGTCCTCATGAGGAGCCAAAATAAAACTGGAAGAAGAAACGCTCAACATTTAAAACAGAATTTTGCAACTTTGGTGCAAACAAACAACAAAAAAATGGTAGAACAATTAATGCCCCATCGTAGGTTGTCTTGCATAGTGACGCCACATGGAATGAAAAGTGACGTTCCGATTTTGGGATGCCTTCCCGAAATATCCGAGCCTTTTTTTTTTTTACTCTACAGGTAGTCCTCGACTTAACGACCGCAATTGAGTGCAACATTTCTGTTGCTAAGTGAAACATTGGTGAAGTGAATTTTTGCTCCCTGTTACGGCCTTTTCTTGCCACCGTTGTTAAGCGAATCACTGCAGTTGCTAAGTTAATAACATGGTCGTTGAGTGAATCTGGTTGCCCCATTGATTCTGCTTGTTGGAGGGTCTCCAACAACTATGAGTCAAGTTGCTAAGCGTCCGAATTTTGATCATGTGAGCACGCGGATGCGGGAACGGTCGTAAGTGTGAAAAACGGTCGTAAGTCGCTTTTTCAGTGCCGTTGTAACTTGGTCACTAAACAAATGGTTGTAAATGGAGAACTACCTGTATTGCCAAGGTGGGTTGAATGCTGATTGGCAAAAATATTTCGGCGGCGAAATATTCAATTCCGCTTCAGAAAAATCAACGGACGAATCGCAGGCATTTGGCAGCCTGTTTTAACCAGTGGTGAAATCTACTGGTTATGTGGGCGTGGCTTGGTGTGGGGGGGTAATATGACTGGGTGGGCGTGGCCATTTTTTCTTTTTTAAACTCTTAAAACCATTTTTTCTACAACCTCTTTGGCGAAGAGGTTGTAGAAAAAATGCTTTTAAAAGCCTCTGATGATCCCAGCTGAGTTGCCTGATTGGCAGAGGCTTTTTTTCTTTTAAATGCCTCTGACGATCAGGCAATTCAACTTGGATCGTCAGAGGCGTTTACAAGAAAAAAAGCCTCTGCCAATCAGGCAACTCAGCTGGGATCATCAGAGGCTTTTAAAAGCATTTTTTTCTACAACCTCTGAAAAGCTTTTGACAATCCCAGCTGAGCCGAGTGATCATCAGAGGCTTTTTTTTTTTTTTTTTACTTTTAAAAGCATTTTTTCGGCCGAAGAGGTTGTAAAAAAAAATGCGTTTAAAAGTAAAAAAAAAAGCCTCTGATGATCACTCGGCTCAGCTGGGCATGGCGGGGCAGGGGGAGAGATTTTTGCTACCGGTTCTCTGAACCACCCGCCTCCATTGCTACCGGATCGGGCGATCCGGTCCGAACCGGGAGCATTTCACCCCTGGTTTTAACCCAGTTAAGACTTTAACCCTGGCTTCTCTCAGCCGCTAAGGTCAACTAATGTTCAGCTTGGTTTGTTTTCGAGGAAATTCCGCCAGTTTAATCCATTTATGATTAAGTACGCAAGGTAACCCCCCCTCCCCGAAAATGGTTCAATTTAGCAGCAAAATTTATTAAAAGTGTACGGCAAAGCCGCTAAAATAGGTTACGAAATTGTTCCCTTTTTCTAAACATGACAGCTTTGGAATAGAATTAGAATTAGAATTGGAATTAGAAAGAATTGAAATAGAATTAGAATACAATACAATAGAAAATATGGAAAGGAAGAGAAGAGAAGAGAATGAGGGGAGAGGAGAGGAGAGGAGAGAAAATATGGAATAGGATAGGATAGGATAGGATAGGATAGGATAGGATAGGATAGGATAGGATAGGATAGGATAGAATAGAAAATATGGAATGGAAGAGAAGAGAAGAGAATGAGAGAGGAGAGGAGAGGAGAGAGAAAATATGGAATGGGACAGGACAGGACAGGACAGGACAGGATAGGATAGAATAGAAAATATGGAATGGAAGAGAAGAGAATGAGGGAGAGGAGAGGAGAGAAAATATGGAATACAATAGGATACAATAGGATAGAATAGAATAGAGGATAGGATAGAATAGAAAATATGGAATGGAAGAGAAGAGAATGAGAGGGGAGGGGAGGGGAGAGGAGAGAGGAGAGGAGAGAAGAGAAGAGAGAAAATATGGAATAGAATAGAATAGAATAGAATAGAATAGAATAGAATAGAATAGAATAGAATAGAATAGAATAGAATAGAATAGAATAGAATTGGAAGGGACCTTGGAGGTCTTCTAGTCCAACCCTCTATCAGGCAGGAAACCCTATTCCATTTCAGACAAATGGTTGTCCAATCTCTTCTTACAAAGGAGGAGGGGGGAGAGCAAGAGCAGGAGGAAGAGGAGTGGGGAGGAGGAGGAATAACAGAGTTGGAAGGAACCTCAGAGATCTTCTAGTCCAACCCCCTGCTCAGACCGGAAACTATACAATTTCGGACAAATGGTTGTCCAATCTCTTCTTTAATCTTGAACTATTTGCCACACCGTCCCCAAAGTGGAATGTCCCTAAAGATTTCTGGAAAATGTAGTCCTTGAACTTACGACCGTAACGGAGCCCTTCTTGTTACAGCCCTAAATCACGACGGTTGTAAAACGGGGCCGGTGTGATTTTACAACTTTTTTTGGGGGGCAGCAGTCGTTAAGCAAACGGTGCAGTCGTTAAGCGAACTGATGGTTTGCTGCAGGCCAGTTTTGCTAAAAACCAGAAGTAAATCCCTGGGGGTTTTTTTGGCGGGGGGGGGGGAAATCATAAAACGGAATCGTGAAAAACCGCCCCCCCTCCCAGGATGCTGCAAACACTCTTAAATTTGGACCGGTTGCCGAGCCATCAGAAGTTCAGAACTAGGAAGGTCCGTCATAACTTTAAGCAGTCACTCAGCAATCAGTCATAAGGCGAGAACTACCATATTTCCCCCAAAATAAGACCCGGGTTTGTTTTGTTTTTTTGGCCGCCAAAAGAGGCATTAGGTCTTATTTTCAGGAGACGTCTTCCACTGTCTAACCTCGCTGCGGCTGCACCAACGGCCCTGCCTAGCAGGAGCCCATGTGGCGTCTGCCATCCCACTTCTCCTGCGGCCATTTGTCGCCGCTCGTGCGTGGCACACCCAGCCTCCATTTTGCCGTCGGAGGCCTTCAGAAAAGGCCTCTGCAGCAAAGAAAATAACTGACGGCTCCCCCGACGGAGAAGCTGAGATTGGGAGGGCGCCGTGCGCGTCAATCCGGAGCCAGTTTCTCGGCTGCAGAGGCCTTTCCTGAAGGCCTCTGACAGTGAAATAGAGGCCAGGGTGTGATACTCACAAGATACGGCAAGCGGCCGCAGAAGTGGGCCGGCAGATGTCGGGGTGTGCGAGGCCTGGTTGCGACTGTCCGAAGGTAAGTGGGTATGGGGCACATGGGGCAGCTCCGCCTTGCATCCCTACCCTCGCTTGAGTTTTATCCGTGTGCCTCATCCCGCCTCGTGCAACCAGGTGCAACGGAGGTCTTAACCAGGACTTATTTTGGGGGGTAAGGCTTATATTAGGCGCATGTGTAAAAATCACGCTAGGGCTTATTTTGGGATAGGTCTTATTTTTGGGGAAACACAGTCAACAAAACTGAAAATTCGATTTCAGCTGCCGTCTATGAAATATGCTCACACTCTTACCACAGCAGAAGGTTGGCTGAAACCTCACACTTGGGTTTCACGGCGCTAAGTGTGCAATTTCACAAAAAAGTCTCCGAGCCACGCAAAACAACCCTTTGTGAGCATCCTAGAAACACCCGCAAGACCTCAATAAGGTGTTTCGTGCTCAGAAATTCCTCGTTTCGAACCCGCCAAGCCGGGTGTCAGCAACCCACGGCTCCGGAGCCGCATGCAGCTCTTTCGTCCTCCTGCTGTGGCTCCCTTGTCAACTGAACCCAGCGCTGGCTGGCTCCGCCCCTCATCCTCCCCTCCCAGTCACTCCTCGCCTGACTTGAAACGGCGACGGCGACGGCGGGGAATAGTGACTTGCCCATTATTCCAGAACGGGAATGACGCACCCCTGTACTTGCTGACTATATATAGTCAGACGCCACTGGCTCTTTTTTATGATTTTCCGAGATAGATAGATAGATAGATAGATAGATAGATAGATAGATGGAGAAAGAGAGAGAGAGAGAAAGATGAGAGAGTGAGAGATGAGAGAGAGACACAAAGAGAGAGAGATACCTGTTTCCCACAGAAAAGAAAACACTGGGAGCCACAAAACCTGGGTAGGCGTGGCTGGGTGGGAATTATTTTATTTCATTTTATTTTATTAAATTTCTATACCGCCCTTCTTCCGAAGGACTCAGGGCGGTGAAGAGCCACAAGATAAAACACATAAATACAAAAATTTAAAATAAATTAAAAACGAATTAAATAATTTGGCTGAATTTAAAATACCCCATAATTTAAAACAAATTAAAATTTACATTTAAAAAGGAGAGAAGATTTAGGCCAGGCCAGCTTGATGAAATAAAAAAGTCTTAAGCGCGCGACGGGAGGTGCACAGATCCGGGATCCTCCGTCTCTCCGGGGGGAGCTCGTTCCAGATCGTAGGTGCCCCCACAGAGAAGGCTCTCCCCCTAGGGGCTGTCAGTCGACATTGTTTGGCCGACGGCACCCGGAGGAGCCCCTCTCTATGGGAGCGTACTGACCGGTGGGAGGCTATTGGTGGTAGCAGGCGGTCCCTGAATGAGTGATGTTGCTACGCCCGCCCAGGTTTTGTGGCTCCCGATGTTTTCTTTTCTGTGGGAAACGAGTACAAATGGCTCTTTGAGTATTTAAGGTTGCAGACCCCTGCGCCAAACCATTCTACCCTCAGACAGGGAACTCTGAACAAAATTGCGCACTACAGACACACAAATATCGGTGCTGATTCTCAGTCATCCGGGTCGTGGTTGTCCCGACGGTGCATTTTTTCACGTGAAACGGCCCGAACCAGCTGAATACCATCACCGACACACAACACACCTATTTCTAGCTCATGATTTCAATCTTAAAATCCAAAGAAGCGGGAAGCTACAGAAAATCAGGAAGGCCTCCAAAAAAAAAAAAAAAAATCTCCTGCTAAAACTGCCTGAAAAATGAGGGATTTATGGAAAGATTTCTAGATGTCCACGTTTTGATATCCGATCTCTGCTTGCCACCATCTCTGCTTTTAAACCTTTCGGAATAGGAAAATAATGATTCTCGGGCAAAAAGGACCATTGTTAAATTTATTACCCTCATAACAAAGAGACATGATTTGTCAATCCATCGATTCATCACATTTAAAAGCGAAGTTTTATAATGAGCGTGCCAATCCTGCTTGGAGAACGGAATCTGGAGCCCGTTTGGCTACGGTGGCTAAGATTTTCAACCTAATAGGAATATTTCAGACTGGAAGAATACAATTGCCATCCACAGATCGTCCTTGACTTAGAGCAAATTGTTTAGCGACCGTCCGAAGTTACAACAGCAATGAAAAAAGTGATGTATGATCATTTTCTCACGTGAGCTTTGCAGTCCCGTGCGCACACGCTCACTTCGTGCACTTTCCTTCCACACATGCACTAGGCCTCAAAAATGTGCCTAAATAGGATGGCACAGAGCCGGGGCGGCCCACGATTTCCGTTACTGGTTCAGGCGAATCGGTCCGAACCGGCTGAATACCACCTCTGCTTATGTCTGTTTTTCACCGTTATGATCTTGGCAGCATCCCCCATGATCGATCGTGCGATCAAAATTCACAAGATTGGCCTCCGATTCATACTATGTTTATGACCTTTGCCGTGTCTCAAGGTCACGTGATCCCCTTTTGCGACCTTCCAACCAGCAAAGTCGACGGGGACGTCAGATTCGCGTAACAACCGAAAACAAGAAAAATCGCTACCTAACCGACGTCTCGCTCGACAACATCAAGTTTGGGCTCATTTGCGGTTGTACGCAGAGGTGGTATTTAGCCGGTTCGGATCGGTTCGCCCGAACCGGTAGCGGCTCTATGCCATCCTATTTAGGCACGTTTTTGAGGCCAGGCGAATGTGCGGAAGGCGCGCGTGCCAGCAAAGTTCATGCACGGAAGGCTGTGCGAAGGTAAGGACACGCACGCTCACATTTGCAAACTGGTAGGGAAGGCAAGTGAATACCATCCCTAATCGTAACGTAAGATCTACCTGTATTTGCAGCCTATGTTTTAAGACAGGCGGGAAACAAAATCAACCGGCCGGCATTTAAATCTCCAAGGCTTGCTTAAAACTGAAACAAAACAATTATAAAAAAAAGCAAATTAAGAACTCAAGAAGGCCAAAAACGAAACTGCAAATGGCAGAAGAAATAGAAAGAAGCCGTTGGGGAAAAAAAAAAAAAGAAATAAAAAGCCAACAGCTAAAGAACACAAAAAGCCAATAATATCGTATTTCACTTGTTGATTTGAATTAGTTCTCCAATTTCTTAGCTGAGGGCTAATTTCGCCCTAGTCCCGAATCGTTCGCTCCAAATGATTGGTGTGTATGACATAAAACGATTATCCCTATCGAACCGTTTGTAATTAGTTAAGTATTTTTTTTCCCACCCCTCCTTCTAAAGCGGTAATCCTATCCTCGCCGAACTCGGTAGAAAATCCCTTTGAACTCCGGAAAAACAATGTAGGATTAGAAGATGGTTAAGGTGCCTAGAGTAATTACAGTTCCGTTATTACAGGCGCGTGCGCCTATATGAATGACCCAGAGGTGGGCTCCACATACTGTAGCAAACCGGTTTACCCAGCACTGGAAATGTGAGTGTGTGCGCACGCTTGCTTCACTTAAATATCATCCGCGCATCTGTGCGGCGTCACAAATCACGGCAATTCGCTCGCTCGCGCACGCCGTCCGTACATGCATGCAACATAAAAAAAATACAGCAATATAGGACGGGATTGCATCCGCAGGTCGACGCTACCGGTTTGCCCGAACTGGCTGAATACTACTTCTGGAATGACCCTATGGATTTCAACTGAGTCTTAACTTCCAACGAAAAAGCCCATTTAAAAGGGAATTTGAAAAAAGCTTGCTCCAATCCAAATAAGGGAAAAAACACATATTTTTTTTTTAAAAAAAGGCGAATATAATGACTCTCCAAATTCATAACATAGGGGGGGAAAGTTTCCGGCGCAAATTTTAAATATTCCCACGCACGCTGCCCCCCACCCCTTCTACGTCTTTGGCCCTTTGTGCGAAGACATTTAATAGTAGCCCATCAGCTACGTCTCTGAACCCACCCACCGCCAAGCATCACTGGGCTTGTAGTCCACTGGTTGGTCCATGCAAAAGCTTCTCTGGCTCCTCCTGGGGAGAAGGAGGCACCCAATCCATGCCAGGGTATCTCCTGGTCTCAGCCCGCCAGCCGAGCACTGCCCCAACCCACTCAGGCCATTCCGATAGGCCTGCAAGAAAGAAAGGTTGAATTCTCACCTCCATGATCCGCGAAGAAGAAGCTGGCAGATGCTTTGAGCTCCTTGACCGGATTCCGTAGGTATCGGTAGTCCCAGGCGGGGAAAAGGGAAAAGAGGGATAACGTCTGGAGAAGGGGAGGGAGGGAGGGAGGAAGGGAAAAGATAGGGAGGAAAAATGAAAGGAGGAGGCTAGGAAGGAAGGAAAAGATGGAGGGAATGAATGAATGAATGAATGAATGAATGAGGGAGGGAAGGAAGGAAGGAAGGAGGGAGGAAAAAGATAGGGAGGAAAAATGAAAGGAGGCTTAGGAAGGAAGGAAAAGATGGACGGAAGGAAGGAAGGAAAGAAAGAAGAATGAGTGAGGAAGGAAGGAAAGAAGAATGTGAATGAAAAAGGCAGAGAAGGAAGAAAAATGGAGGGATGATAGTGAGGAAGGAAGGAAAAGGGAGGGCTGATAATAGGAAGGAAGGAAGGAAGGAAGGAAAGGAAGGAAGGAACGACGCCAAGCAATTTCTTTTCCCGTGCCCATAGGGATGCCAAGGTGGTGGCCGGCCAGCGGCGTTGGCAACAATGCCTCGCTTCCGTCCTCTTCTTTGCAGAGTGCTAACCTCAGGGATTCTACTCACGTGCCAGCCGGGGCGATGCCAGCCCCCACCAGCTTTGACTCGGTGCCAAGTTCAGGCGGGCACAGGGGTGCCAAGGAGAAGGACCGTGGGGGAAGGGGAGACGGTGCAGGCAGAATAGATTAGGGATGCCAAGGCCCAATTCTCGGGGGCACAGCCAAGCAGCTTTCGCCAAACCACAGCTCCGGCGATGCCCACCTTGTGTGCCTGTGCCCGGGGTTGCTTTCCCAGTGCGATCTACGCCTGCGTCTCGTTTCCTTCCCTGCCTTGTGCCATCCCTCAATCTGAGTCCCTGCGCTACTGCCGGGGCGCCTCCTCCGATGCCCGTCGGCGCTTTGAGCTCTCCACCGTTGCATGGACGCCCTCTTCCCCACCCTGCCCGCTTCTCGCCAGCTGCCGCCTGGTACCTAAGTCTCTTTGTAGAGGCCGGAGAAGGGGGGGCACGGTGCCAAGGCTCCCCAAATGTCCCGAAAGACCCTGCCAGCCTCCGCTCGGATGCCAATCTCTTGCCCTGGCCTTCTCTGCCTCCGTTTGCCTGGCGGGCACCGCCGTGCCAGCTGCTCTCTTTCCCTCCCCTCCGTGCCGGGTTCCATTCCACACCGCGCCCCCCCCCCCCCCCCCCCCGGCTGCAATTTGTGAACCAACCTGGCATCTCTCTCTCGCACGCTCTTCCCCCACCCCCACCCCCACCCGCCCAGTTGGCATCGGCGAGGGTGAGCAGAACGAATGCCGCAGAAAGGAGGGAGGGAGGGGAGGAGGGAGGGAGGGAGGGTGGCAGGGCGGGCGGCTGTTCCATGCCAGCTGTCATCACCCCTCCCCTGTGCAGAAGCTCTCCTGGTATCCGGCTGGCACACGCCACCTCCCCCCTGCCATCTTCCCCTCTTTCCTTCTATCACGGGCGTCCTCGCTCAAGCCATCGTTGGCTTCTCTGCCGGCATTCGTTCTCTCTCTCTCTCTCTCTCTTCCTTCTTTCCCTGAGACCTCTGGGCAATATTCTCCTGCCTCCACTCCTCCTTTTCCCTCTTTCTCCATCACCCCATCCTTTCTCTCTCTCTCTCTCTCTCCCGCTGCCCCCTTTCCCCGGTGCCAACCTTCAAACCAGCACCTCATTCCCAAGTACCAGGTCTGGTCCAGGTGCCCTGCTCCTTATGCCCACCACGGGCAAGGGTTTTGTGTCTGTGTGCCTATGTGTGGGTGTGTACGCGCACGGCCACGTCTATCTCGGGGAAGCGACACCGTTCCCCCCCCCCCCAACCACGTACGAACACAACAGTGTGTCTTTCGGCTTTTCATCTCGCCCGCCCCACAGCCCGGAGAAAAAAAGTGGCACTCTGCCAGCCCATAAACAGCCATCTGTGCCCCAGTCTGCAGCCCCCCCCTCTCCCTCCCTTCCCCCCCCCAGCGCCACACTAATTGGCAGCTGAATTAATTAAGGCCGGGTTGCTAATTAACATTCCTACGGTGGCGTGTGCAAAGGGAAACTTACTGGCACGGCAGCAAAACCCGGGAAACGAAGCACGGACGGAGCTGAGTTGGCAAACAATGGCTTGATCGGCGCCAGCGCAGGGACTCCCAAAACTGGGAGAAATTAAAATAATAATAATAATAATAATAATTTTTTTTTAAAAAAAATCGATCCATGTAAGTCCTCGACTTACAACCGTTCGCTTAGTGACCGCCCCAAATTACGACGGCACTGGAACCCGTGACTTGAGACAGTTTTTCAGAGTGACGCGCTACCCCCCCCCCCGCGGTCAAGCGATCAAAATTCAGAGGGTTGGCGCAACCGGTTCGTACTTACGACGGTCGCCGCATGCCGGTGGGTGACGCGATCCCCTTTTTATGCGACCTTCCGACGAGCAAAAGGAAGTTGGGTTCACTTAACAACCGGGGGGCCTAGTTTATCAACCGCAGGCAGTGGTGGTATTTAGCCGGTTTGGACCGGTTCAGGAGAACCGGTTGCAACGATCGAGGGTAGCCTGCCCACAAACCCTGGCACTATGCCGTCCTATTTAGCCACGTTTTCAAGGCTGAGCACATGCATGGAAGGTGCGAACAAAGCACATCTGTGGAAGGCCGGGCACACGCGTGTGCATGTGAAGCACATGTGTGTGCGCACGGTGAACCGGTGGTAAAAATATGTAAAACCCAGCTCTGATTGCAGGGATTCACTGAACAACCGCGGCAAGAAAAACGGCAAAACGGGACGAAATCCCTCACTGAACGAGTGTCTCGCTTAACAACAGAAATTTCGGCCTCAGTTGTGGTCGTAAATTGAGGACTACCTGTGTTGCAGTAAAGTTACAAATTAAGTGCACAATTTTTGCTGAAGGTTGAAGCTGAACACAGACTATTGGAGACTCAATGCAGAGTCCTTGACTTACGACCGTTGCTGAGCGAGACAGTTGTTAAGTGAGTTTGGCCCCTTTCTGATCACCGTTGTTAAGTGAATAACCCTGTGGTTAAGCGAATCTGACTTTGCTTTTCAGAAGGTCACAAAAGGGGGGAGCCATGGAAATTTCAACAGTCATAAATGAGTCACTTGCCAAACATCCAAGTTTTGATCACATGACCACGGGGGAAATGCCACAATGGTCGTTAAGTGTGGAAAACGGTCATAAATCCCTTTTTTTGACCAGCAAAGCCATTGAAGGAAGCCAGATTGATTTAACCACTGTGTTGCTAACTTTACAACTTCACCACTGTGGTGCGAAAGGTCGTAACAGGGAGTCATAACTCACTTAACGACCGCCTCGCTTAACAATGGACATATTTCGGCTCGGTTGCGGTCGTAAATCGAGGACTGCCTGTAATTAATCCCCATTTTAGTCTTAGCCACCTTGAGGGCAGGTGATGGGAACTGTAGTCCGTCCCCCTGGGAAATTGGGGGAAGACTGTTCGTCTCACTGAACTGGGCTCTGATCACCACCACTCAGAATGGATCAAATGGACAATGAACCAGGGCAGTCACTAAGAGAGACAATCTGGAAGCTTATAACAAGCTTCGTCTATTCTCTTTTGCAGCGGTAACACCCAAATTTAATTTTTAATTCAATTGAATCTTTGATTCAAACGGGGCCGCCGTGTCCCTTTTCCACCCTGAGGCAGGTAGTCCTCGACTTACGACCACAAATTGAGCCCAGCATTGCTATGGGAGACGGTCGTTAAGCGAGTTTTGCCCCATTTCACTTGCACGCTTGTTGGAGTGAGATCACCGCGATGGTTAAACCAGCAACACGGTCGTTAAACGAAGCCGACTTTCCCCCTGCAGCTTTCTTTGCTCGTCAGGCGGTCACAAAAGGGGATCATGTGACACCCCCCCGGGACTCTACGACCGTCATTAATACGAGTCAGTTGCCAAGCATTTGAATTTGAATCACGCGACCATGGGGATGGCGCAACGGTCGTAAGTATGAGAAATGGTCTTCTGTCACTTTTTTCCCAGCGCTGTGGTAACTTTGAAAACGGTCGCTCAATGAAGTGCTGTAAACGGAAGGCTACCTGTACTACAATACCCATTGGTCTCACCAGTTTAGCTTGATTGGAACTGGAGTTTCCACCCGGAGAAGGTCGCGTCGAGTGAAGCGGTATCCAATATTCGGGACACCTTTGCTGAAAATGAATTATTATAATTGAAAGAAAGGCCCGTTAAACAGTCGGGCGAATCGGAGATCGGGCCAAACATGGCATGGGGACACTGCCAATCTTGGATATTTATTAGATATTTATCTTGCCTTTATTGCTTTTTAAGTAAATCAGGGCAATAAATGGACATAATACTCCTTCTCCCTCTTTTTCCACAACAACAACCTTGTTAGGTGGGCTGGGCTGAGAAAGAGACTGGTCCAAAGTCACCCAGTCGGCTTTCAGGCCTAAGGCGGGACTAGAACTCACCGTCTCCTGGTGATTGGCCCAAAGTCACCCAGCTGATTTTCATGCTGAAGGTGGGACTAGAACTCACCCTCTCCTGGTGATTGGCCCAAAGTCACCCAGTCGGCTTTTGTGCTTAAGGTGGGACTAGAACTCACCGTCTCCTGGTGATTCGGCTTTCAGGCCTAAGGCGGGACTAGAACTCACTGTTTCCTGGTGATTGGCCGAAAGTCACCCAGTCGGCTTTCATGCTTAAGGCGGGACTAGAACTCACTGTCTCCTGGTGATTGGCCCAAAGTCACCCAGCTGATTTTCATGCTGAAGGCGGGACTATAACTCACCCTCTCTTAGTGATTCGCCCAAAGTCATCCAGCCTGCTTTCAGGCCTAAAGTGGGACTAGAACTCACTGTCTCCTGGTGATTGGCCCAAAGTCACCCAGCCGATTTCATGCCTAAAGCGGGATTAGAACTCAGCATCTCCTGGTGATTGGCCCAAAGTCACCCAGTCGGTTTTCATGCTTAAAATGGGACTAGAACTCACCGTCTCCTGGCGATTGGCCCAAAGACATCCAGCTGGCCTTCATGCTTAAGGCGGGACTAGAACTCACCCTCTCCTGGTGATTGGCCCAAAGTCACCCAGCCGATTTCATGCCTAAAGTGGGACTAGAACTCGCTGTCTCCTGGTGATTGGCCCAGTCACCCAGTCGGCTTTCAGGCCTAAGGCGGGATTAGAACTCACAGTCTCCTGGTGATTGGCCCAAAGTCACCCAGTCGGCTTTCATGCTTAAGGCGGGACTAAAACTCACTGTCTCCTGGTGATTGGCCCAAAGTCACCCACCTGATTTTCATGCTGAAGGCGGGACTATAACTCACCCTCTCTTAGTGATTGGCCCAAAGTCATCCAGCCTGCTTTCAGGCCTAAAGTGGGACTAGAACTCACTGTCTCCTGGTGATTGGCCCAAAGTCACCCAGCCGATTTCATGCCTAAGGCGGAATTAGAACTCAGCATCTCCTGGTGATTGGCCCAAAGTCACCCAGTCGGTTTTCATGCTTAAAATGGGACTAGAACTCACCGTCTCCTGGTGATTGGCCCAAAGACACCCAGCTGGCCTTCATGCTTAAGGCGGGACTAGAACTCACCCTCTCCTGGTGATTGGCCCAAAGTCACCCAGCCGATTTCATGCCTAAAGTGGGACTAGAACTCGCTGTCTCCTGGTGATTGGCCCAGTCACCCAGTCGGCTTTCAGGCCTAAGGCGGGATTAGAACTCACAGTCTCCTGGTGATTGGCCCAAAGTCACCCAGTCGGCTTTCATGCTTAAGGCGGGACTAGAATTCACTGTCTCCTGGTAATTGGCCCGAAGTCACCCAGTGGCTTTCATGTATTATTTAGGAAGTATTATTATTATTATACCACAAAGATGGTACTGTATTTACAATTCATTCAATGCAGTCTCCACATTGTTTCTCGCCGAGCGGATTTAACCGCTGCATCTTATAGTCAACAAACCATGGTTTTAAACTGCAATGGTTGAAACTCTGATGCGGGGTGTGTGTATTTATACACACCACATCAGAGCTTCGACCATTGCAACCTGGTTTGGTTATAACCATGGTTTGTTGAATATATATATATATATATTGTCCACTAAATATTAGGTTAAAAACTAACCAGCACTTTCCCACTGTGGAGTCAATTCCTCCAAGCGTCCTGGGACTCTCATGCCCATGCGTCCCAGCTCACCTGGCCCAAAGACTGTGGATACTGGGAACTGGAGTCCACTAACCCAGGGAGAGCCACTTTTCGACCTTGGCAGAGCAAACCAGGGTTCAGATAACATCTTAAGCCACGAATCATGGTTGATCTTACAAATGGCATTTCCCAGGACGGCCTACCTCGAAGGAGTTCCCCCCACAGGAAAATATATATATAAAAACAATAAGGGAATTCTGGGAAAATTTGAGGGCTGGCTATCCAATTTCCCAAGGCAGCTGAAGTCCAGACCTCTTCAAGCAGCCAAGCACAGCCATAAAAAAATAAAATAAAATAAATCCAGAAAATAATTACTTTTTGGCATATCAGCCATTCACCCTAGCAATATTTAGGCATAGCCGACGGGTATTTCTTTCGGAAAGAAAAAAAAAAAAAAAAACCCTGAATTTTCACCCCATTCTTTTCATTCGCCGTCCAAACGCCCCCCTCCCCAATTTCTCCAGCCCCCCCTTTCACTCTCGTTCTGCCGAATCCCCGTATAGAAAAAAGGGGAACAGTGAAACGAACGCCGACAAAATGGGGGCAGGCGGAAAGAGGGAGAGGAGGAATAAAGGAAGGAGAGGGGAAAAAAAAAAAGGAGTGTGTGTGGGGGGGGGGAAGGCTGGGTGAGGGGCTGCAACGAGGGAAAACACAACTGCAGTGCCGAACGGAGGCACCAAATTAATTTGAGGACGGGAGTGGGAGGCTGCGTGGCCGGAATAAAAATGAGGAGGGGGGAGAGGGGAGGAAACGGGGTGGAGGGAGCCCCCTGCAGGCCGAGATAGATCCATGCACAAAGGACACCCCCACCCCCAAATGCAAGATGGAGTTGGGTGGGTGGGTATGCATCCTCTGTTCCTAAGACCCCCCCCTCCCCTTTCCCCAGGGGAGGTGACACCACTGTCCTTCAGACACACACCCCCGCCCCGGGGACCCCCATCGAATTAGGATCCATCTCCTGACATCTGGGCTCCGACACCACCGAGCCCATCATCCACACCCTTGTTTCTCCTTTATAGAGGTGAGCCAGCTAGACTCAAAATGGTTTTCTCTTGATTTTGCTGCCAATTATAGCATCTTACAATGCTGATCGACCAGGAGCCGAGTTCAGATCCAGCCTCCAGCAACGGGCAGGTCGAGCGACTGGCGTTAATTTTTAGCCCATTTTTTTTTCATATACACCTCAAGGCGGCAAATATACCTCACATTCTTTCCCCCCCTCCTTCTCTTTTCCCCATAACAACCACCCTGTGAGGCTGAGAGAGAGGGAGGGATTGGCTCAAAATCACCCAGCTGGCTTTCATGCTTAAGGCAGGACTAGAACTCACCGTCTCCTGGTGATTAGCCCAGAGTCAACCGACTGGCTTTCGTGGCTAAGGAGACTGGGAGTTCTAGTCCCACCTTAGGCATGAAAGCCGGCTGGGTGACTTTGGGCCAATCACCAGGAGATGGTGAGTTCTAGTCCCACCTTAGGCCTGAAAGCTGTCTGGGTGACTTTTGGACAATCACTGGGAGACAGTGAGTTCTAATCCCGCCTTAGGCCTGAAACCGAATCACCAGGAGACAGTGAGTTCTAGTCCCACCCTAAGCACGAAAACCGACTGGGTGACTTTGGGCCAATCACCAGGAGATGGTGAGTTCTAGTTCCGCTTTAGGTCTGAAAGCCGGCTGGCTGATTCTGGCCACTCAGTGGGAGACTGGGAATTCTAGTCCCACCTTATGCATGAAAGCCAGCTGGGTGACTTTGGGCCAATTACCAGGAGATGGTGAGTTCTAGTCCCACCTTAGGCCTGAAAGCCGGCTGGGTGACTTTGGGCCAATCACCAGGAGATGGTGAGTTCTAGTCCCACCTTAGGCCTGAAAGCCGTCTGGGTGACTTTCGGCCAATCACTGGGAGATGGTGAGTTCTAATCCCGCCTTAGGCCTGAAAGCCGAATCACCAGGAGAGGGTGAGTTCTAGTTCTGCTTTGGGAATGAAAGCTGGCTAGGTGACTTTGGGTCACTCACCGGGAGACTGGGAATTCTAGTCCCACCTTATGCATGAAAGCCGGCTGGCTGATTCTGGGCCACTCACCGGGAGACTGGGAATTCTAGTCCCACCTTATGCATGAAAGCCGGCTGGCTGATTCTGGGCCACTCACCGGGAGACTGGGAATTCTAGTCCCACCTTATGCATGAAAGCCAGCTGGGTGACTTTGGGCCAATCACCGGGAGAAGGTGAGTTCTAGTTCCACTTTAGGCCTGAAAGCCGGCCGGCTGATTCTGGGCCAATCACCGGGAGACTGGGAATTCTAGGCACAATTCTCAGGCCCAAAAGCTGGCAGGATGTCTTCGGGCCATTCCCCCCCCCCTTTCAACCAAACCCACCTCACAAGGTGGTTGTTGTGGAGAAAATAAGAGGAAAGGTGTTGGAAAAGACACGGGACACAAATAAATAAATAAAATACATACATATTTTTTGAGACATCCTAATTGGGGCATTTTTCCACCCCATCTCAAGTCCCTGCAATCCGCTACAATTTCTCCATTTCTATTTTCCTCTCTTTCCCGGCCCCCTCCCCTTACTTTTCAGCGCTGATCCCTCCCGTCGGTTCCTTGAGCGTGTCGGGCCATCGATTCCCTCCTCGTGTTTTATCGGATTCCACTTAGCCCGATCAGAGTTTAAACCAGGCGAGGATTCCCTTCCCCACTCCGCCGTCTTCCCCCTCCTCTCCCCAGCCCGAGTTGGATCAATGCCATTGATTTTTGCCAGTCACTTTAACGCAGGCGAGGAATTTGAGGAGGGGGGGTGAGAGACACACAGAGAGAGAGAACGAGAGAAACGTGGGGATTCCCGTATTAAGGACTTCGATCGCTAAAAAAAAAAAAAAAGAGAGAGAGAGAAAAAAACAAGAAGCCGAAGTCACACGTCACGCGTTTCCCCCCGCGGACGTGCCAGTCCTCGAGTTACGACTGTCAGGGAGGCTGCCCCTATTATGGCCATCATTCGCGACGATGTTAAAACAGGTCGGTCGGCGGCCGACCTGTTTTAACAATCTAATTTGGGGGGGAGGGCGGCGGTCATTAAGCAAATGCCAGTGTCGTTAAGCAGAACGAGTGTTTGCTGAAATCGGAAGCCGACGTCAGCTTTTTTCAGCAAAACGGTCGTAAAAGGAGGTCATGCCGTCACCGTAGGATGCGGTAAAACAGTCATAAATGTAGCTGGGAGGGCTGAGTGCCCAAGTTGGGTCATGGGACGACGAGTAGGGGTGGGTGGGGTGAAGAGAGGGATAGCATTTGAACGTCACATCCAGGTTGCGATTATGGGTAGACCTCGCTTTACGACAATTGAGCCCATGTTTTCTGTCACTAAGCGAGACATTTGTCGAGTGAGTTTTGGCCCCGCTTTCTTGCCACCGCCGATGAGTGAATCGCTGCAGTTGTTAAAAGCGAGGAACACGGTTGTTAAGCAAATCTGGATCCCCCCCGCCCCCCAGGGACTCTGCTCATCAGATCGCAAAACGGGGTCACCAGATTTAAATTGGTGGCTGGCTGGCCCAACCCTTCCCCTTCCAGGAGTCCCCACATGCCCCATTTTGGCTCCCAGGTTAAGTGCAGGGAGGCCTACTAGGCCCAAAACGAGGCGCAGGAGGGTACGTCACCCTCCCCTCGCGGCCTGTTTTTGCTCCCAGACGGTGGAGGCCGAATGCTGCCTGTCAGTCACACACTCTGGCTACGCCCACCCAGCCCGTCATTAGGGCAGAAAACCGGTTGTTAAATTATTTGAATCCCACCACTGCGGATCTCGTGACCCCGGGACGTTGCAACTGTCGTAAATATGAATCAGTTGCCAAGCATTTAAATTTGGATCACCTGGCCACCGGGACGCCGCAACGGTCGTCAAGTGTGAAAAATGATCCTAAGTCCCTTTTTTTTTCCAGTGCCGTTGTAAACCTTGAATGGCTCCCACAGAGAGGGCCTCCTCAGGGTGCCGTCGGCCAAACAATGTTGACTGGCGACCCCCAGGGGGAGAGCCTTCTCTGTGGGGGCTCCTGCCCTATGGAATGAATTGCCCCCGGACATACGAAGGATCCCCGACCTCCGCACCTTCCGTCGTGCTCTGAAGACCCTATTATTTCAGGAAGCCGGTCTGACGGGATAAATGATTTTAAAGTGGTTTAATATGGTTTTAATTGGAAGTTTTAATTTTGGCCAAAGATTCAATTGTTTTAATATGTTTTTTAAATTTTGTCTTGTATGTTGTTTTATCATGGCTCTTCACCGCCCTGAGTCCTTCAGGAGAAGGGCGGTATACAAATATAATAAAAACTAAAAAATACTAAAAACTACTAAATGAAGTATTGTAACTCGAGGCCTACCTGTCACCTGGAAGGTAGATTCGTCGGAAATTTCAACAGCCGCAAAGCAAGCGGTCCTAAGGAGAGGACTGCTTTCGGAATGCGAGGTGTGTTTGGGGATGAACTGCGGAAACAGCAGAGACAAATTGAGAACTGGCCCCGATCGCCCGTCGTGAACCTGGTTAACTAGGCTAAACTTTTGAATTATTCTTTTGGAAAAAAAAAAAAGTTTGCTTTTCTTCACAACGCGGGAGATTAGAATTCAGAGCAAGCCCCAAAATGTGTGTTTCTTCGCCTCGTAACTGACTGTATCAGCGATGGCGAACGAGCGGCGAAAATGGTCGCGTGGAAACGTTGCTCGCTCGCTCGTCTTGATCGTGCCCCGGAAAAGCCAAAGTCCCAGGTTCTAGCGTGCACGCGCGCCCAACGATCAGCTGGCTGGCGCACATGCACATACCCGTTTTCGGCACTGCTGCACGTGTGAAGGAGCCGATTGTCACGCGGGCATGCAGGCCAGAAACCCAGAAGACAGACAGGCAAGGCTGCGCGTGCCGGCCGACATGGCTTCGTGTGCCACTTTCGGCACGCGTGCTGTAGGCTCGCCATCACGGGACTCTATCATGGCTTTTCTCCCCGGAAAGCATAAACCACGAGAGAGATTATACCGGAAAAGAAGGCCTTTCAGCTTTATTATTAAGTACTAAGATCCCATACAGGCTAAACGGGGGGTGTCATTCCGAGTTATTGGGGATCTGGAGACCTCAAATCCTGAGCAGTGAGCTTTATCGTCTCTTGCGGAAACCTGGAGGACGAGGGAGGGAAAAGAGGGGAGAGAAAGAAAGAGAGAGAGAGAGAGAGAGAGAGAGAGAGAGAGAGAGAGAGAGAGAGAGAGAGAATGAATTTAGTACGGGAAAAAAATTCTAGCTTTAGATAGGAAGAGGCTGGGTTTCTATCAAGAGGCTAGACCTCAGTGAGGAACGGAGATTCACAAGGAGCAAAGGAACGGCAGGTGATCCTCGCCTTCCAACCGGAATCTCCCATCGCTAAGTAAGGTGGCCGTTAAGTGAGTCACGACCGATTTTACCACCTTCCCCCCCCCCCCCACCCACAGATTTGTGAAGTGAGCCACTGCAGTCGTTAACCGAACCAAGCGGTCGTTAAGCAAATCCGCCTTTCCTCACGGACTATACCGGTCGGAAGCCGGCTGGGAAGATCGCAAACGGCGATCTAATATACGCAGTTTGCAAATGACCAATTGAGAGAAAACCAAACGCTTGGCAAAATATATTCGATTTTGAGACATCCTCGCTTTGCACCGATTCTAGATTTTTAATCTTTTCACCCGGGAAGAATTCCAATTCGAGATTCCCTTCGCTTCCTAAACCAGCGGGAGAGACAGGCGGGAATTGGGGGGCAGGAAGGAAGTTTGGTAAACTTCCTAATTTTCCGATTTAAAAGGGGGGGGGGGGGGGGGAGGAAAAAAAGAGATCACTTCCTTCTCATCGACGCTTACCCTTTTTCTTGCCTCGTTTCGTATTTATATTCTTCTTCCTCTTTTTGGGTGGATTGAAATCCTGTCAGGAGGAAGTGGCAGAAGAAAAAAAGAGATCAGAGGAAAGAGAAAAATCAACAGGAAGAGGGGAATCTAAGGACAGAGAAGGGAATTCCCACGTGTTATTCAGGAGATTAACTGGTAGTGCTCAAATTAACGACCGCAACGGAGGCTGGGATTTTGATCGTAAATCATTGCCATCGTTCAGTGATTCAATTTCACTCTCACAATTCTCTAGCCATCATGGAGGTTAGCAACCGCGGCAAGTTTTGAGATAAATGGGACTTCAACTCCCAGAATTCCCTAATGCTAATGAATTCCTTTTGATATGTACGCCCATTGTGGACTGCATACTCTCTTCTAATCCCTTTCTCTGCAATCTCTCCGTTCTAGGAGATAGGAGGAAAAAAAAAATACAGGGATGACTGGCTGGGCAATTCTGGGAGTTGAAGTCCGCCCAGCTTGGGACTTCAAGTTGCTGAGGTTGTACAACAGCGCTCCAGATTCTCTCATAAAGAGAGAAGCCACGGGTTCAAAAAGTTCTGATGATTCCCCTCCACGGCCAAAGGGATCCACTCCCAGTTTGCAAAGCACGGTAGTAGGAAGGTTTACGGGCCTAGATCAGCTATTCCAAGCACCAGACTACAAAGTGGGAGATCCTGAGTTCTAGTCCCATCTTAAACTTGAAAGCAAGCTAAGTGACTTTGAACCAGTAACCAGGAGACAGTGAGTTCTAGTTCCACCTTAAGAATGACAGCCGGCTCGATGACTTTGGCCCAATCACCAGGAGATGTTGAGTTCTAGTCCCGCCTTAGCATGCAAGCCAGCTGGGTGACTTTGGCCCAATCACCAGGAGACCGTGAGTTCTAGTCCCGCATTAAGAATGACAGCCAGCTGGATGACTTTGGTCCAATCACCAGGAGATGTTGAGTTCTAGTCCCGCCTTAAGCATGCAAGCCAGCTGGGTGACTTTGGCCCAATCACCAGGAGATGTTGAGTTCTAGTCCCGCCTTAAGAATGACAGCCAGCTGGATGACTTTGGTCCAATCACCAGGAGATGTTGAGTTCTAGTTCCGCCTTAAGCATGCAAGCCAGCTGGATGACTTTGGTCCAATCACCAGGAGATGTTGAGTTCTAGTCCGCCTTAAGAATGACAGCCAGCTGGATGACTTTGGTCCAATCACCAGGAGATGTTGAGTTCTAGTTCCGCCTTAAGCATGCAAGCCAGCTGGATGACTTTGGTCCAATCACCAGGAGATGTTGAGTTCTAGTCCCGCCTTTAAGCATGCAAGCCAGCTGGGTGACTTTGGCCCAATCACCAGGAGACGGTGAGTTCTAGTCCCGCCTTAGGCATGAAAGCCTATCTGGATGACTTTGGGCCAGACCCTCCCTCTCAGCCCAACCCACCTCGCAGTGTTGTTGTTGGGGGGGGGCGGGGAAGAGAAGGAGAAAGGTGTGTTGGATATTTTCCCCACCTTGAGCTACTTGTAAAATAATTCAAAATAAATTAAATGTCTCCAATAACTAAGAAGAAACAAGACCGGCCACGAGTTTCCGGTGCACAGTATTCACGCATCCCAATAATATTCACGAAAAAGCCCCCCCCCATTTCCAACATGGCTCACTTACGTCGAGCTACCTTTCCCACTTCCTGCCCCGTCACTAACCCGCAAGGGGGGGCGCCTTTCAGACCCTCACCAAACCCTTTCCCGTCTCAACGATCAGAGGCAGACCCAATAAACTCACTTCTCCCATAGACGGCGTGGCCCCTGTGAGGGCGCTGATGTCCCCGAAGTGGGTGAGGGAGCTGAGCTGGGAGCTGACGAGTCCTCCTCGTCTACGACGGGCTTTCTCCTTCCGGGTGACGTTGAGACGGACCATCATGCTCTCCTCGTAGTTGGTCCTGCGACAAGACAAGAAGACGGGGACATGTTTGGACAGCCGAGGCGAACGAATGGGGTTCCAAGGTAGACTGCGTCTGCCTCTGGAGGCTCCACCCAGTACAACCGAGACTCCTGCTTCAAAATCCACGATGTTCTTTCCATTAGGCCCGTCCACGGTGCTCTCTCCTATCGGAGCTTGGGCCCCCCCACACAACCCATAAAGCTTCTGTCAGCACTTCAACCTGCATTTACTCTAGCGCTGACATAAGGAGGAGAAGAGGGGGCAGCTGGCAAGAGGACGCTTGACTTTTCACCTACTTATTTTCCCTGAAGATAATATCCCCTAGGAGATGGGATGGGAAGGGGGACATTCCTGGGAACTGAAGTAGTAGATATAGGGAGAGTGATTTGGAAGATGGCCAATGAGATGCAGAGAATTGGGGAACGGAAAGGGAAGGTTTGGGGTCAGGAAGTCGGTGTTGGCTACGACATAATCGGGGACAGATTGTTGTGCTTAATAAATGAAAGATTTCATCAAAGACTATTTGTTTGGAAATGCAATTTATTTTATTTGAGACGACATCGAAACCTGACAGCTTCTACTTTTCCAATTTTGCCAGAAAAGTCGGGATTTCCCCATTCGTCCTTAAGCCCAAATATATTTTGGAAAATTTGAACCCTGGCTGTTTCGCCTGGAGATGGAGCACCGTAGACAGGGTTGGGTTTCACTTTATGTTACTACTGGTTTGCCGTGCGCGCGTGCGCCTGGTTTGCCCGTGATTACCACTACCGGTTCCGTCGAACCGGTCTGAACCGGCTGAATCCCACCTCCGAGTAGAGTGTTTTAAGCTAAAGGAAGTTTAGCCCAGCATTACGCTCAACCCTCCCGGAAGCTAGTGGGGTCTACTGGTTAAGGCACCCGGCTAGAAAGCAGATGTGAGTTCTAGTCCTGCTTTACGCATGAAAGCTGACTGGGTGACTTTGGGCCAATCACCAGGAGCCGGTGAGTTCTAGTCCTGCCTTAGGCACGAAAGCGGACTGGATGACTTTGAGCCAATCACCAAGAGACAGTGAGTTCTAGTCCTGCCTTAGGCACTAAAGCCGCTGGGTGACTATGGGACAATTCCTGGGAGATAGTGAGTTCTAGTCCCACCTTAGGGATGGAAAGCCATTGGGTGTCTTTGGGCCAATCATCCGAAGACATTTGAGTTCTAGTCCCGCCTTAGGCATGAAAACAGGCTGAGTGACGTTGGGCCAATAACCAGGAGACTGTGAGTTCTAGTCCCGTTTCCGGCATGAAAACTGACTTGAGTCAATCCCGCTATGTCCAGCCCGCCTCACAGGGTTATTGTTGTTGTTGTGGGGAAGCTAGGAGGACGAAGGAATATTTTGTGCGTTCATCACCCTGAATTATTCATCACCCTAAATAAATAAATAAAATCCACCTCCCCCGCTCCTTCTGAGCAAACAGGCTGATGCCCTCACCCTCCTCGCGTCCGGTCTGACCCTTCCCTCCTTCCTCACTAACCGATGCGCATCCTCCCGGTTCTGTCGGGCCGTGTGAGCGTGATGCCCTTCCCGGATCTCTTCCGGAGCGTCGGAATACTGTTCCTTTAGCTCGCGGATGATGGAGCTGCTAAGTGCTCGCTTTTTGGCTTGTTCCACCATCTTCTTCTCTCTCTCCATCTCGGTTTCATCTGCGAGAGACAAGAGTGACGTTCGTGAGGGATAAAGCAACTCGGTTTGCTCTTTCTTACGTCACGACTCCCTTTGCACAACCAGGTTTCGTTCTTACTGTAATGCACGGGGACCAGGCGAGGCGGGATGTATTTCCGGATGCTTCCTTTGGAAGTCTGTTTCCCAGGAGTCTTGGAGGCACCACCACCATCTTCTTCCTCTTCTCCGTCTTCCGAGTCACTGAGCTGGGAATGGGACGAGAGAATGGCAAGAATTTCGTTCAATTGAAGAATAGATCAATATTTATCCATATCTCAACAGTGGCGAGAATGGCATTTGCCCAACTGTGGAAAGATGCAGATACGCCCCCTGACCATCTGACAATAAATAAGATTCTTCGATGTGCTGAGATGGACAGGTTGACATATATATTAAAAGATAAGAAAGACTCAATATATAATAAAAGTTGGGACAGATGCTTTGTCTGGCTTAAAAAAAGGTTAAACCTAGGATAGGTGATAAGATCATCTTATTAGATTAAATAGATACTTAATAGGCTATATAATTCTTTATAATTTTGAAAAAAACAGGCCAATTGTTTTGTAGATAATTAAAAGAACTTGATTGTGTTGAAATGTTTGGTTAGGATGATATTAGTTAATATTAATTGGAGAGTGAGTTTAACTCGCGGTTAGTCGTGTTTGTTGTTTCGTTTTAGTCTTGTGTTTATGTGTTCCTACATTTCATTTCTTATATTGTTTTCCAATCATTATTATGTGTTAATTTTACTGTAAATATTTAATAAAGATATTTAAAAAAAAAAAAGAAGAGTAGATCAATGTTTCTTAATCTGGGCAATTTTAAGAAGTGGGGACTGCAACTCTCAAAATTCTACCGTGTTTCTCCGAAAATAAGACTTGAGTCTTATTTTCTTTTAGAGTTGAAAATAAGCACTTGGGCTTATTTTCGAGGTGGTTTTCCTTTTTTTTTTTTGAGTGAAGCAGGCCAGACTCCAGAGGTGTTATTCAGACGGTTCGAATCCCACTGCTGCCAGATTTGCTGAGCTTGACGTGTCGTGGACGCACTATTGCCTCTATTGTAATATTAGACCCACCCCCCAAAAATTAGGGCTGTGCTTATTATTGGGGTGGGTCGTGTTTTCGGAGAAACACGGTATCTATCAGCATTTGTAGATGTACTTTGAGCCAATCACCAGGAGAGAGTGAGTTCTAGTCCCGCCTTATACATGAAAGTCGGCTGGGTGACTTTGGGCCAATCACCAGGAGACGGTGAGTTCTAGTCCCGCCTTATAGATGAAAGTCAGCTGGGTGACTTTGGGCCAATCACCAGGAAACGGTGAGTTCTAGTCCGCCTTATAGATGAAAGTCGGCTGGGTGACTTTGGGCCAATCAGCAGGAGACTGTGAGTTCTAATCCCGCCTTAGGCGTGAAAGTCGGCTGGGTGACTTTGAGCCAATCACCAGGAAACGGTGAGTTCTAGTCCCGCCTTATACACGAAAGTCGGCTGGGTGACTTTGGGCCAATCACCAGGAAACGGTGAGTTCTAGTCCCGCCTTATACATGAAAGCCGGCTGGGTGACTTTGAGCCAATCACCAGGAGACGGTGAGTTCTAGTCCCGCCTTATACACGAAAGTCGGCTGGGTGACTTTGGGCCAATCACCAGGAGACAGTGAGTTCTAGTCCCGCCTTATACATGAAAGCCGGCTGGGTGACTTTGGGCCAATCACCAGGAGACGGTGAGTTCTAGTCCCGCCTTATACACGAAAGCCGGCTGGGTGACTTTGGGCCAATCACCAGGAAACGGTGAGTTCTAGGTCCCGCCTTATAGATGAAAGTCGGCTGGGTGACTTTGGGCCAATCACCAGGAGACGGTGAATTCCAGTCCCACTTTAGACAGGAAAGCTGGCTAGATGACTTTGGGCCAATCACCAGGAGACGGTGAGTTCTAGTCCCGCCTTAGGCATGAAAGCCGGCTGGGTGACTTTGGGCCAATCACCAGGACACGGTGAGTTCTAGTCCCACCTTAGACATGCCCCAGGTAAGGCTGTTCAGGAAATCCTCGCCTTATGACCGCAATTAAGCCCCATAATTTGTTTTAAGGGAGGCATTTGTTAACAAGAGTTTTGCCCCATTTTTACGACCTTTCTTGCCACGGTTTGTTAAGTGAATCCCCGCAGTTGTTAAGCGAGTAACCCGGTTGTTAAGTGAATCTGGTTCCCCACATTGACTTTGCTGGTCAGAAGGTCGCAAACTGTGATCCCACGACCCCAGGATCCTGCGACCGTCATAAATAAAGAGCCGGTTGTCAAAGTGTTTTCAATTTCGATCACGTGACTGTCGGGATGCTGCAACGGTTGTTAAGTGTGAAAAACGGTCCTAGGTCACCTTTTTTCCGCACCCTTGTCACTTCGGTCACTAAACGAATCGTTGTACGTTGAGGACCTACTTGTATTCAACTCTAATTTTTTTTTTTTTCTTTTCCTACCTTGCTGACCAAGTTATCCGGATTCGGTTTGTATTTCAAGGGATCGTCGTCAGCTGAAAAGATGAGAGCAGAAATCACGGAAAACCGGTTAAGAAGGACTCTTCTGAAGGGTCCATTTTGCACCATTTTTTTCCACCCCCACCCCTCCAAATCCCTCAGGACTTACCCAGGCCCCCAGTAACAACCGCCTTCACCAGTTTGTCCACCTGGTATTTCAATTTCTGCTCAATCGGACGCATCTTCTCCAGCACCTGTGCATCCACCCCCCAAAAAAGCAGCGTATTGAAAGATATAAACCAGCTTTAATTACGGTCATACGTGTCACTGGGTCCCATGGGGCTTCATCAGAGCTATGAGCACTTATCAAGAAAAGGACATTTTTCTATTCCCCCCCACCATTTTATTTTTATTTCAATAAATCGGTGTTTCTCAACCTGTGGCAGTTTTTAAGATGGGTGGACTTCAACTCCCAGAATTCCACCGCCAGCAGTCAGCTGAGGAATTCTGGGAGTTGAAGTCCACCATCTTAACATTCTTAAGGTTGCTAACAGCCATGCTGGCTGTGGAATTCTGGGAGATGAGGTTCACCCGTCTTCAATTTACTAAGGTTCCTAACAGCCATATTGGCTGGGGAATTCTGGGAGTTGAAGTCCACCCATCTTAAAGTAACTAAGGTTGCTAACTCCCGTGCTTGTTGAGGAATTCTGGGAGATGAAGTCCACCCATCTTCAATTTACTAAGGTTCCTAACAGCCATATTGGCTGGGGAATTCTGGGAGTTGAAGTCTACCCATCTTAAAGTTAATAAGGTTGCTAACTCCCGTGCTTGTTGAGGAATTCTGGGAGATGAAGTCCACCCATCTTCAATTTACTAAGGTTCCCAAGAGCCATATTGGCTGGAGAATTCTGGGAGTTGAAGTCCACCCATCTTCAATTTACCAAGAGCCACATTGGCTAGGGAATTCTGGGAGATGAGGTCCACCCATCTTCAATTTACTAAGGTTCCCAAGAGCCATACTGACTGGGGAATTCTGGGACTTGAAGTCCACCCATCTTGAATTTACCAAGGTTCCTAACAGCCATATTGGCTGGGGAATTCTGGGAGTTGAAGTCCACCCATCTTAAAGTAACTAAGGTTGCTAACTCCCTTGCTGAGTGAGGAATTCTGGGAGATGAAGTCCACCGATCTTCAATTTACTAATGTTCCCAAGAGCCACATTGGCTGGGGAATTCTGGGAGATGAGGTCCACCCATCTTAAAGTATTAAGGTTCCTAACAGCCATATTGGCTGGGGAATTCTGGGAGTTGAAGTCCACCCATCTTAAAGTTATTAAGGTGCCTAAGAGCCATATTGGCTGGGGAATTCTGGGAGATGAGGTCCACCCATCTTAAAGTAATAAGGTTCCTAAGAGCCATATTGGCTGGGGAATTCTGGGAGTTGAAGTCCACCCATCTTAAAGTTATTAAGGTTCCTAAGAGCCATATTGGCTGGGGAATTCTGGGAGCTGAAGTCCACCCATCTTAAAGTAATAAGGTTCCTAAGAGCCATATTGGCTGGGCAATTCTGGGAGATGAGGTCCACCTATCGTAAAGCTAATGGACCAGACAGATCTCCCTGCAGAAGTCCAGGATGGCTCCTACCGTCCGCGTTTCCACCAACCGCAGTAAGGCAGGGTGGTTGGCCACAGAATGTCCCGAGGTCTTCTCCAACATCAAGTGGGAGAGGTCTTGAATGTAGAGGAGAAGGAGATGGTCCTTCACTTCCAGGAAACTGAGGCCCTGATGAGAGGAGAAAAAGGAGGCCGGTGAACCATAGGGAAGATTTACGACCTTGAGTGGAGACTCGGGGAAGAGAATTGAGGTATGAGATGCCACCACAGAAGGTGTTCTGACTTAGGCTTCCCAAGAGCATAAAGCAGACTCCTTGTCCCGACAAAAACCCCTTTTTATTAAGTGACTGTGAATTCTTCTCATTCATATCCAGCAACGTCTTTCAAGGGAGAATTTACAGTCACAGACCTTATCTGGTTTGGAGAGCTGCCAAGCCGATATCTTCAAAACTTGGCAAGGAATCTCGGAGAGTCATGAACCTATTAAGCGAACTAATTGTCTCCTGCAAACTCCACACCCCTGTTGCTCCTCTTTTATTCCCTCTGGGAGGGGCCATTCACCGTCCACCTGTGGCTTTACTCCTGAGTCGACCCTTGTTCCTTAGCTGTTCCCTTCTCTTGTCAGCTCTGCCATGCGCACACTGGGAACAGGGTCCAGCTGTTCTTCTGCCCCACTGATGTCCGACTCCGATGTCGGACAGCCCCATCTCTGCCTCCGACGCAGAGCCCTCATCAGAGCCTTCCTCAGACTCCAGGACTGGCCCATGTTCCTCCCCAACCTCCTCACAGTCTGAGTCTGCCACCAGCTCAGCTGGTGGGCCACAACAGAAGGAGAAACGTATCTGACATGGACATAGTTGGAGGAGATTAGCTGCGGAGGTCTTGCAGATAATTAAAAGTTCACAGTAGAAGCAGAATGCAGATAGTCCTCGACTTACAACAGTTCGTTTAGTGACTGTCCAATGTTACGATGGCATTGAAGTGACTTATGACTGTTTTTCACACTTATGACCGTTACAGCATGGTCACGTGATTGACATCCAGATGCAGACTCATATTTATGACGGTTGCAGCGTCCATGGGGTCACGCCATCCCCTTTTGAGACTTTCTGACCAGCGAAATCCACGGGGCAGCCGGATTCAATTAACAATCGGGTGACTCGCTGAACGACGGCAGCGATTCGCTTAATGACGGTGGGAAGAAAGGTCGCACAATGGGGGCAAAGCTCACCGAATAACCGTCTCGCTTGGCAACAGAAATGTGGGGCTCAAATAAAATGATTATGCTGGAAATTATGTTTATGTTGGGAATAGTAAAAATGAAATGATTGTGTTAGGATTAATAGTAAAGTAATGAAGATGATTATATTGGGAGCAACAGTTAAAATATTTTTTAAATGCTTACAATAACTGTAATGATTTATACTGTTAAAATATATCCATCTAAACAAAAAGAAAGAGAAAAATGGAATGATATTTGGTTAGGATTTAAGATTTAAGTAACGGGTTTTTGGGACGATGGCATAGTTAAATTGATAGAATTTGGGGATATAACTGAGTAAAATATTAAGTTGTGTTAATTGAAAAATAAGATTTGTTAATGATTTGTATCAATCTGTGACCGGATCAATGCTTTGTTTTGGGAAAGATGTTTTAAAAAATAAAAAAAACTTTTTCAAAAAAATAAAAAAGAAATGTGGGGCTCAAGAGCCTTGGTAGTACAGTGGTCTAAAGCACCCTGTTATTAAGAACAGCTGCCTGCAATTACTGCAGGTTCGAATCTCGCCAAGGCTCAAGGTTGACTCAGCCTTCCATCCTTTCTAAGGTAGGTAAATTGAGGACCCAGTTTGTGGGGGCAATAAGCTGACTTTGTATAAATATACAAAAGGATGAAGGCTATTGCTTAGCGCATTGTAAGCCGCCCTGAGTCTCCGGAGAAGGGCGGCATATAAATAATAATAATAATAAAAAATTGTGATTGTTAAGTCGAGGACTGCCTGCATTGGCCCACATCCGTCTCCGTTTGTTCGACAGTTTTTACCTTTTCGGTGGGGTAATCGCCTGCTCGTATCTTCTGCATTAAACGTTGTACATGATGAGTAACTGCAACCACCTGTATCAATTAAAGGAGAATATTTACAACTCAGGGCTGAAATGAGGAGTCCTTGAGGCTCTCTGAGCTTGGCTGTTTTCTTGCAGACATTCCATTACCCAACTAGGTAACCTCATCAGTGCTAGTAGGGAGTGCTGTTTTAATAGAAACTGGAATATAAACTGACAGCAAACAGCACTCGTCAGCACTGATGAGGTTACCTAGTTGGGTAATAAAACGTCTGCAAGAAGAAAAACCAAGCAAGCTCAGAGGGCACCAAGAACCATCTGCAACCCCAACCAAGGAAGGACGAAGCAAAATCACATTTTTGAAAAAGGAGAGAAGAAACACAGTCAGCTGCAAAAGCTGGGAAGAGGGCTGAACATTTAGGGAAGAGGAAAAGTAAAATCGCTTATCTCACCTGTTCTTGGAGAGATTTGAACAGGGTTAGGGCTGCAGGTAAGTCAGCTTCCACAATATCCTGAAACCGAGAAGAAAACACAGGCAGGGGGAGAGGGGAAAAAAAAAAATCAATTTCTGTATCTCAGAATTATTCCATTTTATTCCCACCACCGACGTCACTCTTGGTGAATTGATTTTAGGTAATTTACAATTTCTCCCTGCAGTGATAAAGAGGTTTTTGTTTTCTCTGTTCGATCGTGTCCATTTCTTGGAGGCAGCCTTGACAGGTCCCTGCAACGTTTTTTCAGACGTGGTTTGCCATTGCAAGGAAGGAATAAAGAGAGGAAAAAAAGAGAGGAGAGGAAGAAAAGAATGAATAGAGGAGAAAAGGAGAGGAAGGAAGGAATAAATAGAGGAAAAAAGGAGAGGAAG
>NW_026844125.1:879050-933894 GCF_029531705.1 Pantherophis guttatus
ATCTATCTATCTATCTATCTATCTATCTATCTATCTATCTATCTATCCCAGCTAATTTCTGCAATAGTCAGCAAGCTCCCTCTTTTGAAATCCAGACAGTTTCTTGCTAAAAGAAGAAAAAGCATTCCCGTTTCCTTATCGGCAAAACGACAACACTCATTATAGACACGGTGTTGTTTTGCAAGCTTTGGCACCACACAAAACGAGCCCCGCCCCTCCCACCCAACCCTTCCTACCAACTCCAAAATGCCACGGGGATTGTGGGGGGGGGGGGGGGGAAGATTGCGTGCGTGTCACGCCGAGGATATGTTTTTGTCGTGTCACAGAGATGATCCTGCTTCGTGTCATTACGTATTCCGACTTTTGCCGGGGTGCAAAAGATTGACGGAGTAAAATCAGACGTCGAGAAAGATGCATTTAAAAAATAATAATAATTGCATTTTCGGGGGTGGGGGAAAGCCCAATAAATTTATTAGTCCAGATTGTTGTTTCTTTTCACGGCCGATCATTTCTCAGCTTTCATTTCCCAGCTACGCAGGAAGCCTCTTCCTTAAAAATATGAATAGTCCTCGATTTACGACCACAACTGAGGCCAAAATTGCGGCTGCCAAGCGAGACATTTATTAAGTGAGTTTTGTCCAGGGGTAGTATTCACTAACTTTCCCTACCGGTTCGCAAATGTGTGCCCAGCCATAGGGTCAGGTGGGCAGGGCCATTCATGATTTCCACTATCGGTTCAAGCGAACCGATCCGAACCGGCTGAATACTACCTCTGTTTTTGTCCCATTTGACGATGATCCCTGCAAGTTAAATTAGCCGCTCGGTTGTTCAGTGAATCTGGCTTTCCCCTGTTGACTTCGCTTGTCGGGAGGAGGTCGCAAAAGGGAGATCACAAGAGCCCCCCCCCCCGGGGTCACCACGACCATCGTAAATACGAGTCAGTCGGCGAGTGTCTGAATTTTGATCACGTGATTCTACGACGGTCTTAAGTGAGAACGACGGTCCTTTTTTCCCAGGCCCGTTGTCACTTCGGTCACTAAACCAACAGTCGTAAGTCGAGGACCTCCTGCAATAAGAACAGCAACTACTATTGTTACGGTGATTATTCGCTTTTTTTTAAGCTGGAGGGAGATCGTCTGGCTCGGGGAACGTGGGATTATGAGAGATATTGTTCAAACTGTCATCACATACCGCTTCCTATTTTAGAAGCCCTTCTAGGTTGCTATTATTGGTTCCTGGGGGTGGGGGGGGAGGCATTTCCATCAGACCAGCCCCCCCCCTTTAGTGGGGATTTAAGCCGAGAATGCAAAGTGGAAATCTGAAATAATTAAGATTTGTAACTGGCTGCGCTGAAAATACGGTTGGAACTCCCCTTGAAATTATATCTAAGAAAGTCGTAGGTTTCATTTTTAATGAATGGGGCAAGTGGGAACAATATCATCATGATATAATGGGATTAATTTTTTTAAAAAATTATACATCTTTCTTTAACATATATGAGTAATAAACAGTGTATTGTCTGGGTTGATTTACATATTACATAATGATAGTAATAATAATAATATTCTTTACTTGTTAATTGTATTATTAACATTAATAGTAATGAACATAATGTCAATATTCCAAATGTGTAGAATTACTAATAACACCAAATATTAACAATATTTAATCAATCCCGGGAGTATCTCTCAAAATCCCCACAATTTCTAATCCTTAATATTTTAAATTCACAATATACTTTATTTGGAATATTGACGTTATGGTGGACTAATGAGTAATTTTTTAAAATATTAAATAATAGTAATTTAGTAGGGCGCAAAGAAATGTCTATGTTTAAATGAATTAATGGGAAAAATGATAAAGGATTATGACGAGAGAATAGTATCATTGAAGTTGGAAGATTAGGATTACACATACTTATTTGTCTGACTATTTTTAGCGTTGTTTAAAAAAGATTTGATCCAGTCAATACACCGTCCACAAAATAGGTACGGTGTGAAACGAAAACTGCAAATAAAACATGTTTTTAAAAAAATAATAATAATAATATTCTTTACTTGTATATAATGGTATTCTCCCAACTTCTAATTGCTACCTTTATTATCTAACCATTGGTAACACAAATCCCAAGTTAAAAAAATATATTCTGTGTCTTTTTTGTCCTTTATCTTTAATGTTAAACTATTCATTTCCGCACAATCTCATATTTTTAAAAAAATTATGTTTATCATCTGTAGGGATTTCCTCATTTTTCCAGCGTTGTGCGAATACAATTCTCGCTGCTGTCAAAACATGTCATATTAAATATACATTCCCCTTTGTCATGTTTTTCTGGCGAAATACCTAACAGAAATATTTCTGGCTTTAAATCTAATATAATTATAATATAATGAGATTGTTAAATATTAGGAGAAATATTTTCTCGAGGTTCCCCGGGTTTCTTTTTTTTAACTCCGAAGAAGTTTAGTTCCCAGTTTTAATGGGAAAGGAATCCTCCGTAAACTGAAATTCGTCACGTTCTCCGGTTCGGTAATTTAAAACCACTCCGTAAAACGCTATTATGAATTTCTACACCCAAGTGACATCGGTGCTCCAAATTTATATAACTAGAATTTTTTTTAAAAAAAAAATCATTTGCTCCTGATTTTTGAGAAATTGTCTGTACAGGTGGTCTCGGATCTCCTGGTGGTCTCCCATCCAAACCAAGCCTGAACTTGTTTTATGTACAAATAGTTCTCGACTTAACAGCAGCTCATTTAGTGACCGACAACATTGCCGAAAAAAGGGACTTACGACCGTTTTTCACACTTCCAACCATAGTAAGCATCGAAATTCAGACTGTTGGCAACCGATTCATATTTATGACGGCTGCAGTGTCCCAGAGTCACGTCATCCCCTTTTGCAACAACCAAGTTACTAATTTAACAGCTGCCCTGATTCATTTAACAACTGTGGCAAGAAAGGTCGTAAAACGGGACAAAACTCACTTAACACATGTCTCATTTAGCAACCTAAATTTGGGGCTCAACTTTGGTCCTACGTTGAGGACTAGCTGTATAGAGACGATGATTTATAAGTAGGCTGCAATGTTCCTCATGTCCATGAGACGGCGGTATAAAGTGCCACCTGCTGCCCTCTGGTGGGCATCTGGAGCGTTGCAGTCCAGATTTGATACCCGTAAGGTAACCTAATTATATTTTGTTTTAGATAAATTGCAATTACAAATTTTCTGCAAGGGGAGGATTCTGGATGAGCATCAGGGCTCCAAATTTATAGAACTGGAATAATATAAATTTAAAGAGGGCGATGAATAACTAGGTTGCAATACTACACATATCCATGAGAGGGCACTACAAATCACCAGGCTGCAATCCCAATGGGATTGACTGAGAATCTCCATAGACACTAGGCTGCAAATGCTTCTTGTGTCCACCAGAGGGAGGTAGAAAGCACCCATCTGCAGCCCTCTAGTGGGCATCTGGAACGTTGCAGTTTTATTACCCGCAATGCAACCAAATCTCTTAATTTTATATGGATTGCAACAACAATCTTGCAGTGTAGGTTGCACGCAACGAGGGGACTCTGTCGCGAAGCCAATGAGCCACCAGGACTCCAAATTTATATAACTGGAATAATACAAATATAGAGAGGAAGATGTACAACCGGGCTGCAATACTCCACAAGTCCACAAGAGGGCAGTATAAAGCACCATATTATTCTGCAGCCCTCTATTGGGCATCTGGAGCGGTTCAGATTTGGTTCCCGCAATGCAACTAACTCTTTTATTCTATTTAGATGGATTGCAACCACAACCTTGCAGTGTAGGTTGCCCACAAGGAGAGGATTCTGTAGCGAAGCCAACGAGTGTTCCCAATGTATATAACTAGAATAATATAAAGAAAGAGAGGAAGACGTACAACCGGGCTGCAATACTCCGCATCTCCAGGAGAGGGCAGTTATATAAAGCACCATCTGCAGCCCTCTAGTGGGCATCTCGGAGCGTTGCAGTCCCAGATTTGGTACCCGCAATGTCAACTCACTCTTTTCGTTTTTAGATGGGTTGCGATTACAATTTTGCAGCGAGGTTGCATGCGAAGGGAGGATTTCGGTCGCGAAGCCAACTGAGCCGTGGGGGGTAGCCATTGAGCGAATTCCCTCCCCATATCTTGCCCTCCCCTTCCTCTCCTTCTCCCCCTCCCTCTGGAATCTCAGCCCTGTTGTTCCAAGATATTTTGAAGTCTCGCTTGCCCCCCTCCTCCTCGTCCTCCACCTCCTCCCTGAAACCTGTTCCTATTCTTCATACCACAACAATGATGACACTTCCAATTGTTCGGGGCCAGGCTGGAGATGTGGGGAGGGGAGGGGGGGCGGCCGAGATGGGTCTGCCTGTCCATATGAGGCCGGCCAAGAGGAGGGGGCGGGGGGATTGGGGATTTATAACCAGGGTCCCGGCCAGGCACCCTTGCTTAGAACCCCACTCCTCCTGTACTGGTGACAGGTAAGACCCCCCCCATCCCCGTTGCAGCCTTCCAGCCCCAAAAGTGTGGGGTTAGGGAATCCCCCATGCTTCAGGGAAAACGGCGAGGTTTTGGGGCGTTCAGAAATGATCTTTCTGGGGTTGTGGGAATGAGACGCGTGTCTCGAAGGCCAGGATGCAGTAGGGGATGGGGGGGCAATGCGAGGTCTACATGCATCCCCCCCCATCCTGAATTTTAGGGGGGCAAGGGGGAGGAAGGCGTTGTAGGGGATGAGCTGGTAGTAGCCACGTTTCGCTGGGCATCTCTGGCAACCTGCTGCGGTGGGCGATGTCGCCACCTGTGAGGCAGTGGGCATCCTTCCTTGCTCCAGCTGAAGCTTTTCCCCCAGCTGGGGAGCATGGGAGATGTAGTCCAGCTCGGTTGGAGGAGCCAGGCAGGGGAAGGATGAGTTAGCAGCATCGCGCCGTCTGTAAAGAGGGAATTTTTTCTCTTGAAATGGTCTCATTTTTTGGCCAGGAATATTCTACATTTTCACGCCCTAGTCTGGCTTTTAATTCAAAAAGATCCGTTTCTTTCCTTTTTCCTTTCCTTTCCTTTCCTTTCCTTTCCTTTCCTTTCCTTTCCTTTCCTTTTTCTTTTCTGTTCCTTTCCTTTCCTTTCCTTTCCTTTCCTTTCCTTTCCTTTCCTTTCTTTTCTTTTCCTTTCCTATCCTATCCTTTCCTTTCTTTCCTTTCCTTTTTCTTATTGCAATCTCCTTCCTTCCTTCCTTCTTTCCTTCCTTCCTTCCTTCCTTCCTCTTTCTTTCTTTCTTTCTTCCTCTTCCTTCCTTCCCTCCCTCCCTTCCTCCGTTCTTTTCTTTTCCTTCCTTCTTTCCTTCCTCCCTTCTCCCTCCCTTCTCCCTCCCTCCCTCCCTTTTCTTTTCTTTCTCTTCCTTCTTTCCCTCCTTCCATTCTTTTCTTTTCCTTCCTTCTTTCCTTCCTCCCTTCCTCCCCTTCTTTCCTCCCTCCCTCTCTCCTTTCCTTTTTTCTTTCTTTCTCTTCCCTCCCTCCTTTTCTTTTCCTTCCTTCTTTCCTTCTTCCCTTCTCCCTCCCTTCTTTCTTTCCTCCCTTCCTCCCCTTCCTTCCTTCCTTCCTTCCTTCCTTCCTTCCTTCCTTCCTTCCTTTCCCCCTATCCTCTCTCCTTCCCTCCCTCCCTCACCCCTTTAATAAAATCATCAGAAAAAGCACTCCCAGAGACCCCTTCTTTTGCTCTCAAAATAGTTGGTACTACAACTCCCATCTCTGGCTGAGAAACACGGTCTTTGTTATCTTCGCCACCTTTGGGAACAAATGGCTGCCATGCTCAGCGTGTCCAACTGAAAGGAAAAAAAAAACCACAACTTTTGAGGGGTTTAGTTTAGTTCTTTCCTTAAGGAAACAATTGGACACTACGGAAATATACCTCAGAATCGATCTGAGGTATAAAATGCATGAAAATCTATATATTGCAGGGTTTCGCCTCCCGATATTTTGCTTTTCTCCTTAAATATATATTGGAATAATCCTGTCAGAAAGGATCCCTGGGTGGCTGGGGAAAGAATTGGGGTGTATATTGTACTAATACGTCCCTTTTCCACAACAGGAGTCCGTCCTGAGGTGTCCGCGATTCTTCTCTTGTGAAATCCACTAAAAACAAAGGGTAACTATCAGGAGTAGCTATTTCTGACCCAGAGAGCGATCTATTCCTAGTATATCTATTCACACTCCAGGCACAGCTGTTCTGGGCGCAGCCCTGCCTAAAGCTGGTTTTCTAGAGCGTGCAATTCTGCTAACAGCCAGCAGGGGGCAGCGTATTCGCATTAGAAGGAGAGGGATTAAATCAGGTGCAGTTCCAGTGCTGCACACCTGAGGGAGGGAAAGCAGCGCTATTCAAAACTTGGCCTAGCTCAGGGTGCCCTCTGGTGGATTTCTTGGGAATGACACATTGCAGATTTGCATCTGTTAAGCGGTCAGAGTCCTGATGATGTTACCTACTAGGGTCAGGAAATGTCCACGAGAAAACCACCAAGCTAAGAGAGCACCAAAGACCCTTCAGTCTTCCTCCTTCTCCTCCCTCCCTTTTCCTCCTCCTCCTCCTCCTTCGAGCACTGATGATGTTACCTAATTTGGTCATGAAACGTCCGCAAGAAAACCACCAAGCTCAGAGAGCACCAAAGTCCCTTCGGTCCTTGTCCTTGTCCTTCTCGTCCTCCTTGTCCTTGTTCTTGTCCTTCTCGTCCTCCTTGTCCTTGTCCTTTTCCTCTTCCTCCTCCTCCTCCGAGCACTGATGATGTTCCCTAGTTGGGTCATGAAAGGTCTGCAAGAAAACTACCAAGCTCAGAGAGCATCAAAGACCCTTCAGTCCTCCTCCTTCTCCTCCCTCCCTCCCTTCTCCTCCTCTCCCTCCTTCCAGCACTGATGATGTTCCCTCGTTGGGTCATGAAATGTCCTCAAGAAAACCACCCACCTCAGGGACCTCCCTGGTTCAAATTTCCCCCCCAAGACCGGAAGGTGCGAATCCTACCACCTGCCCACCACAAGTGCATCATGGCCCGTAGATTTCATTAAACTGGGTTTTGTTGTTTTTCCTTCGCAGCTCCCGCCATGGAGGTATCTGAATTCGGGGCCGCCGCCCCATTCCTGCGCCTGTCGGAAAAGGCTCGCATCGAAACTCAGACTCGGCCATTCGACTTGAAGAAAGACGTCTTCGTGCCGGATGACAAGGAGGAATTCGTGAAGGCCAAAATCGTTTCCAAAGAAGGTGGCAAAGTCACCGCGGAAACGGAAAAGGGCAAGGTGGGCGAATCTTGTCCCGCTAAGATTACTTTCCGGACCAAGGGTGATGATTCCTAGCCAGATCTTTATAATAACAAGAATTGGAAAGGGGTCTTTGAGATCCTCTAGTCCAACCCCCTGCTCAAGCAGGAGACCTTATACCATGTTAGACAAATGACGGTAAGGCTGTAAGCCATTCCTTTGTACCTGAAGGAGTTGGATGGATTCCCCTTAATTCTTGGCATCTTCCACCCAGGTGTGCTGTAAAACAAGTGCTGGCCGAGGATGATGGGGCTTAAAATCCAAGCTACCTGGACGGTACCCCTCGGAGAAGGGTAGAGAAACCGAGAAGAAATAATAGTAGAGAGCCCAGAGCCGTGTTTCTCAACAACGGCCATTTTAAGAGGTGTGGACTTCAACTCCCAGAATTCCCCAGCCAGCCATTTTAAGAAGTGCAGACTCCAACTCCCAGAATTCCCCAGCCAGTGATGCTGGCTGGGGAATTCTGGGAGTTGAAGTGCCCACCTCTTAAAATGGCCGCAGTTGAGAAACACAAAATGGCCTTATGGACAGCAGGAACAGTTGCTAACAAAACAATGGTTAGATAAGAGGGGACTCAGCCCTGGCTAAGAAAACAATGTAAGAAAATATTTCAGACAAATCTCTCCCCAATTCGCATGAAGAGAACGGAGGAGAAGGGGACATGTTTTCAATCGCTAGAACTATTACAATATTACATTTATATTGTAATATTGTAAATGCCGACCTAACATGGTATAGACTTCTTAATCTGGTCTGTTGGGCTCGACAGTTATAAATCTTCCGGGGGGGGTCAAATACCATTGTTCCCTTTTGTGTGTGTGTGTGTGTGTGTGTGTACTTGTGTGTGAGCTTTTGAGACGGTGTGGACTCCTGACAGCTGCCTGGACAAGTCCCTGCAGTTTTCTTGCAAAGATTTTGGATGTGATGTGCCATTGCTTGCTTCCTAGGGCTGGGAGAGAGGGACTGGCCCAAAGTCACCCAGCCAGCTTTCATGTCTATGGTGGGACTAGAACTTTCCATCTCCTGGTGATTGGCCCAGAGTCACCCAGTCACCTTTCATGCCTGAGGCAGGACTAGAACTCACCATCTCCTGGTGATTGGCCCCAAAGTCACTCAGCCAGGAGTTCTAGTCTAAGGCGGGACTAGAACTCCCTGTCTCCTAGTGATTGGCTCAAAGTCCCCCAACCAGCTTTCATGCCTGAGGCAGGACTAGAACTCACCATCTCCTGGTGATTGGCCCAAAGTCACCCAGTCACCTTTCATGCCTGAGGCAGGACTAGAACTCCCCTTCTCCCGGTGATTGGTTCAAAGTCACCCCGCCGACTTTCGTGCCAGATGCAGGACTCAAAGAGTAGCCGTCAAAGTAACATTGAGGAAAGGTTGCCCCGTTTTCGCGGTGAGGCCTGTCAGGAACTCAATATCCGATTCCTTCTCGTTGGCAGACGGTGACGGTCAAAGAAGACCAAGTTATGCAGCAGAACCCGCCCAAATTCGACAAGATCGAGGACATGGCCATGCTGACCTTTCTACACGAGCCCGCCGTGCTCTACAACCTGAAGGATCGCTACGCCGCCTGGATGATCTACGTAAGCCGAGGAACGGGGAGGGATGACTTTGTGTTCTGACCCAGTTTCCCAAACACGACAAATCCTCTGACGTGAACTCGAAAGATTCCTTTCATTAAGAATGCCGGCAGCTCCGGCAAAAAGTTTCTCTCGCAGGCTAATAAGTCCGTCCGTCCTGAAGATAAATAGTCGTCTGCCACACCTATTCATCTCCGCCCCCTGCCTTTTATTCCCAGAATTAGGGGGGCTACGTTAGCAGCGGTGGCTCTTCCGTCCCGAGGACCGGCCCATAGATTTCCACTGCTCTCCTCTCCTCTGCCTTTTGCTCATCTGCACGTCAGGCACTGGCCCCAGCTGTTCCTCCTCTTCCTCATCAGCCACCTCCAGACCTGGGGGCTGTTGACCCTCCATCGGAGGGCTGACGGACGGTCCAGGCTCCGCCTCTGTCTCTCTCTCTCTGCCGGCCCCACTCCCTCTTCCCCCTCAGATCTCCCAGGTTGCCCTGACTCCCACACCTCGTCCTCTTCCTCTGATTCGGCAGCTGGAGGGGCCAGTGGCTGATAGGCCACAACACTTTGCGAGGTGGTCCTCCTTCCTAGCCTGCAGGGATCTGGGGGTGATGAGCAAAACACAGGTGGGGTTGTGTGTTCGGAAGCCTTCCCAGTTACAGCAACAATGCAGGTAGTCCTCAACTTCCAACTATGGTTGGTCGGGGAATTCTGGGAGTTGACATCCACGGTCTTAAAATTCCCAAGGTTGAGGAGCACTTCTCCAGAGAGAATGCGGGCATTCATCTAAGGAAGAAATCAACTGTCCTCTCCTCAAGCTTGGAGATGTTAAGTCTGGAGGTTCTTCCATAATCCAGGAGGACCTTCGGAACTTCACTTCTCGTCCTTCTCTTCTTCTCTAGACCTACTCGGGGCTCTTCTGTGTAACGGTCAACCCCTACAAGTGGTTGCCCGTCTACAACGCGGAAGTGGTGGGCGCTTATCGAGGGAAGAAGCGGAGTGAAGCTCCTCCTCACATCTTCTCGATCTCCGACAATGCCTATCAGTACATGTTGACAGGTAAAGGAGGACCAGGGAGCCAGAAGGAGGGACCTGGTTGTCATCAGAGAAGAACGAAGGTTTCAGGAAGTCAAATTTTGCTCTTCCTTTTCCCTTCTTCTTCTTCCTCCTTATCTATCTGCTCCTCTCTTTCTCCTCTTCTTCTTTATCTTCTCCTTCTCTTCCTCCACTTCCCTGTCTATCTTCTCCTTCTTCTTTTCCTTGTCTATCTTCTCCTCCTTCTCTGTCTCTCTTCCTCTTTTTTACTTTCTCCTTCTTTTTCCTCCTCTTCCTCATCTGTCTTCTTCTTCCCTTCTTCCTCCTTGTCTATCTTCTCCTTCCCTTCCTCCTTGTCTATTTTCTCCTTCTCTTCCTCCTTCCCTGTCTCCTTCTCCTCTTCCTTTCCTCATCTTCCTCCTAGTCTGTCTTCTTTCCTTCCTCCCCTTCCTCCTTGTCTATCTTCTTTTTCCCTTCCTCGTCTATTTTCTCCTTCTCTTCCTCCTTGTCTGTCTCTTTCATCCTTTCCTCTCTCCTCCTTGTCTACCTTCTCCTTCCCTTCCTCGTCTATTTTCTCCTTCTCTTCCTCCTTGTCTGTCTCTTTCACCCTTTCCTTCTCTTCCTCCTTGTCTACCTTCTCCTTCCCTTCCTCGTCTATTTTCTCCTTCTCTTCCTCCTTGTCTGTCTCTTTCACCCTTTCCTTCTCTTCCTCCTTGTCTACCTTCTCCTTCCCTTCCTCCTCTTCCTCCTTGTCTGTCTCTTTCTGCTCTTCCTCCCTTGCTTTCACAGTTCTCCCTTTCTTTTCTAACCTTTTTTTCTTTCTCTTCCCTAGATCGCGAGAACCAGTCCATCCTTATCACGTAAGTCCCATCTCCTACCTCGAGATCTTTCACAATACACTTTAGTCGTCCTCCCATCCTACGGAACTTGTTTTCCATTTTGATTGTGGGTCTCCTTCTCACAGTGAAATTAAAGTGGTTTTCTTCAGTCTTCAATCTAGCATGAAGTTATGTGGACATCGTTTATTTATGGATCTGGGATCCCTACCCATTTGCAGGAGCTGGGTTGAAAAATGGTGCTGGATTATTTAGTATTAAGTATATATAAAAGACAATAATTGATAGTGGTCTGTTGTAAGTCAAGGACTTACATATTGCTGTCTGATATCTCCCGGGTTGAATAAATCTTGCTTATGTATAGACAGTCCTCGACATATGACCGCAATGGGTACTTTATGGTGATCTTATTTACCGCCAGTTCTGCCCCAACTCCGGATCCCAAGGAGTGTGACACACACCAAGCTCCAAAAACTCCATTTATTACAAACAGACCCCTTTCAAAATGCAGGCTTTCAGTGCAAATGTCCTTATCAGCCTGCTATAAAGTACAAAGAATAAACAAAGTCTGACAAAGGTTGGCAACCAGCCCAGAAACCAAGATGTGATAAGAAACTCACTCTCCAAAATGCGCTGCGTAATAATTAAACGTTGTTTCCAGCAACAATTGCTAACTGCGTGCGACTTAAATAGGCTAAGGGAGTGGCCAATTAGCCCCAAGCCTTACTCTCGAGGAGACCTCCTCCTCCTGAGTAGCCACTCCTGCCTTTTGGCAGCCCTTGCGTGCTCGAGCATTGAGGAGAGGCTCCTCCACTTCACTCTCTGCACTTGAAGGAGCCTCTGGAGGTTCTGAAGGCCCTGGCTGAGTCTCTGCCTGTGGCACCACATGCTCTTCAGCCTCCTCGCTGTCCAACGCGAGCGCCGGCTGCACAGGCTGCTGGCGCGACACCACACCAGCCTCCTCGTCGTCGGGATCAGCCACAAACCGCGCAGGCCGCTAGCGGGCCACAATACCGCCCGCATAAAAACTGTCCCACAAATCGGGCCTTCATGAAATTAATGTCGTTTTTCCAACCTGTAGCGGAGAATCCGGTGCTGGGAAGACGGTGAACACCAAGAGGGTCATCCAATATTTTGCGGTCATCGCTGCCATCGGGGACCGTACCAAGAAAGACGAAGCAGCTGCAACGGGGAAGGTGAGCGTCCAATCGGAACGGTGTTTCTCAACTTTGGGAACTTTAAGAGGGGTGGATTTCAACTCCCAGAAGTCCTTGTACTCAGGGACTACCGGTACTCCAGTTCCATGTTTCTCAACCTTGGGAACTTTAGATAGATAGATGAATAGAGGTGGAAGGGACCTTGTAGGTCATCTAGTCCAACCCCCCGCCCAAGCAGGAGACACTATATCCTTTCTGACAGATGGCAGTCCTGTTTCTTCTTGAAAGCCTCCAGTGATGAAGCTCCCACAACGTCCGAAAGGAACTTCTGTTCCATGGGTTGATCGTTCTCACTGTCAGAAAATGTCTCCTTAGTTTAGTTTAGTTTAGTTTATTATATTTATATACCGCCCCCCTCTCCTGAGGGACTCGGGCGGTGAACAGCCAGCAAATAAAATACACCGATACAAAATTTAAAACAATATTAAAATCCAATTAAATCAATTTGGCCCACAGTTAAAAACCCTATATTAAAACCCCTAATTTTTTTTAAAAAACAATTCTTTTTAAAAAGAGTAGGTCAGGCCAGCCCGGCTTGATGAAACAAAAACGTCTTTAGGGCAGTTCGGAAAGCGCGAAGGTCAGGGATCCGCCGTATCTCTGGGGGCAACTCGTTCCAGAGGGTAGGTACCCCCACAGAGAATGCTCTCCCCCTGGGGGCCGCCAGCCGGCATTGTTTGGCCGACGGCACCCTGAGAAGGCCCTCTCTGTGGGAGCATACTGGTTGGTGGGAGGCTACCTGTGGCAGAAGACGGTCTTGTAAGTACCCAGGTCCTAAGCCATGGAGCACTCTAAAGGTGGTAACCAATACCTTGAAGCGCACCCGGAAGACCACCGGGAGCCAGTGCAGCTCGCGCAGGAGAGGTGTTACATGGGAGCGCCGAGTCGCCCCCATAACCACCCGCGCGGCCGCATTCTGGACCAGTTGGAGCCTCCGGGTGCTCCTCAAGGGGAGCCCCATGTAGAGAGCATTACAGTAGTCCAGGCGGGACATGACGAGGGCATGAGTGACTGTGTGTAAGGGATAGCAGAGGGAAGACCTGTGGGAGTGCAAGGCCAGGTGCCAGCGTCTGGAGGCTCAGTGGGCTGAGATGATCAGCCAGTTCCAGGCCATGAGACAGTCCCACTGGACTGTCCGGCTCTTTGCCACCAGTGGCGCTTCCCTCCAGCCTTCGCCCAAAGCCCCGGCACTAGGAGGCTGAAGCAGACCCCAAAATATCTACCCATACAAAAAGACCCCTAAGGGGGAGACTCTCTGCAGCAACACAAACATTCATTGCACATGCCCGGCCCAGGGGCTCTAGTTTGAGGACCCCTGATTTAGTGCAATATAAAAAAATGCAAGGGATTTTTCTGCGGACCACCCAAATTTTCTCGCGGACCACCAGTGGTCCACGGACCACCAGTTGATGACCGCTGGCATAGAGCATCTCTGCTACCGCTTCGCCCGGACAAGTACGAACCGGCTGAATACCACCTCTGATCTCCACGTAATAAACTTGGGTCCACTTGCCACGATTTCACCTTTTGCTATATCCTGTTCTAACACATCCACCCCTCACCCCCCACCCCATCTACAGGGCACCTTGGAAGATCAAATCATCCAAGCCAATCCAGCTCTGGAGGCCTTCGGCAACGCGAAGACCTTAAGGAACGACAACTCCTCCAGATTTGTAAGTAGGGCTGAAAGGAGGAGGTTTTTGACCTCTCTGGGATACCGAAGACCATCGTGTTCAATTTTTGCCAACTTCTAAACCTGCTCTCAATCCACTTCTCCTTTCTTCTTCAGGGTAAATTCATCCGAATTCACTTTGGGGCAACAGGAAAGCTGGCCTCAGCCGACATAGAAACCTGTGAGTGTTGGGAGTCTCCAAAATTCTCAAATCTTTGATCGATTCTTTGAAAGTTCTTCTGGGTTTTTCCCACTTGTTCACCATCTCGGTCTCTTTTGTCGTTCTCCACGTTTCCGTCTTCTCCTCAGATCTCCTGGAAAAATCCAGAGTAATCTTCCAGCTGAAGTCTGAGAGGAATTATCACATCTATTACCAGATCTTGTCCAACAAGAAGCCAGAGCTGTTGGGTGAGTCATTCGCCATGAATTTATAAAACTCTAATTGAAACCAGTGGTGGGATTCAGCCAGTTTGGGCCGGTTCGGGTGAGCCGGTTGCTGGCTGGCTTCACCCCTCCCCACCCCTTCCAGGAGTCCCCTTATGCCTTGTTTTGGTTCTCAGGTAAATGCAGAGCGGCCTACTAGGCCCAAAGGGGGCACAGGGGGGTGCGACACGGCCCCCCGCAGCCCATTTTTGCTCCCACGGGGGTGCAGGAGGCCGAGTGCTGCCTGTCACACTCCTGGCCACGCCCACCCTGGCCACGCCCACCCAGCCGGTCATTAGGGCAGAGAACCAGTTGTTAAATTATTTGAATCCCACCACTGATTAACACCACATCTGGATTACTACAGCCAGTTTTGATCACCATACTAGAAAAAAAGTTGTTGAGAGTTTGGAAAAAGTTCAGAGAAGAGCAGTTAAGGCGATCAAAGGCCAAGAGACTAAACCAATTTGAAGCACGGCTGCAGGATTTGGGTTTGGCTAGTCTAAAGAAAAGAATTAAGGGTAACACAATAGTAGTATTCGAAGAGTGGTGCGGTGGCCTAGAGGGTGGAGCTCTCGCCTCAAAATCAGGAGGCTGTGAGTTCAATCCTAAGTAGAGGCAGATACTTCTCTCTCTCTCGACACAATGAGAATATCTCTGCTGAACAAAACTCTGCATTGGCGACAGGAAGGGCATCTGGCCAGTAAACACTCAGTTCCAGTCAGTTACCCAGACTCCACCACCGCAAGAGTCATTAAAAGAAGGTGATTATAGCAGTATTCCAGTACTGTTCTGTCCCTGTCTCACACACGCACACAAACAGTCAGCCAGGGGTTAAATAAAACTTGCACACAACAAATTCCTTCGATAACAGGATTGGCAGCAACCCAGTAGCTGCTTGCCAAGAACTTTACTCACAGAGGGAGCGGTTGTTCCTCCGTCAGATAAACCAAAACAATATACACACAGTCAAAGAATTGTCAAGTCCAGTCTGTATTAAATCCAAGGCAGATAACGTTGTTTCAAAGATACAATGTGACTTGCTAAGTTTAGTTTTGTCCGTCAAAGAGTCTGAATGGCCACCACACCCCCTTTTATCCCCTGTGGGGTGTGGTCCAGTGACTCAGCTTAATCTCTGGCACACCTCCTTTTCTGCTGCGTGCGCTTGTCTCTCCGACGCTGGCATGGATCCAGCCAAGACTTATCTCCGTCACTGTCCGACTGCGAGGAGATACCTGGCTCTTGGCCAATCTCTTCTCCTTCGGGAGACACCTGAGGCATTGCCAGAGAGGAGGGTCCTGAAGAGGGAGGGCTGGCCAACTCCTCTCCTTCATGTTCGGAGCCTTCTCCCTCCGATAAATTGGCCTCGGGGGTCGGAGTCACAACAAGTACTTGAGGGACTGCCACAGAGAAGAGGGGGTCAAATTTATTCTCCAAAGCACCCAAGGGCAGGACAAGAAACAATGGGGGGAAACTAAACAAGGAGAGAAGCAAACTTCCTAACAGTGAGGACAATTAACCAATGGAACAGCTCGCCTTCAGAAATCGTGGGCGCTCCATCACGGGAGGTTTTTAAGAAGAGACTGGCCGGTCACTTATCTGAAATGGTATAAGTTCTCCTGCTTGAGCAGGGGGCTGGACTAGGGACCTGTTGTGAGAGTTACAGCAGTGGTAAAGTGTCATTTCCATTTCACAACGACCCTTGTCCTCTTCTGGTGTTGGAATAACCACTTAGGAAGAGAAGATTGGCCACGTTGTGTCAACGCCTGACTTCTTCCACCCGTTTCTCTTTCCAGATATGATGTTGGTCACCAACAATCCTTACGACTACGCCTTCATCTCCCAAGGAGAAACCACGGTACCCTCCATCGATGATGCTGAGGAGCTGTTGGCAACTGACGTGAGTACTATTCTCCAAGTGTCCCTCCAACTTGGCTCCTAGATCAGGGGGATCCCAACCTTGGCCATGTGAAGACCAGGGGTGAAATCCTACTGGTTAGGACCGGTTCGGGTGAACTGCTAGGGATTATCGGCATCAGTTCACTGAACCGGTAGTTATTACCCCTCCTTGGCCCCACCCACGCCCGGCCGGTCGCCGCTTACCTCTTCCAGATGCTCGATATTCCATAGAATTCAATGTTAAATGCAGCAGAGAGAATGCTAACTTTTCTCCCTCCATTCAGAACGGAGCTGCTGCATCCTGTCCCTTTTAGATAATCCCCAGGAGGGAGCGGGACGGGGAGGGGGGGAGCAGCTGGAATTGAGCTGTTTTTGTGAAAGGCAGGAAAATGGGGAAGGGGATTTTCCTGCCTCTCATCCATTCCTCAATCTCAGCACAGACTGAGGGAAGGATGGTAGGCAGGAATATGCCCCTCCCCATTTTTCCTGCCATTTGCGACAAGGAGTGGCTGGGAGGGGAGGGGCCGGTGAGGAGTCCCTTGATGTGAGTGATGTTGAGTTGGCCACACCCACCCAGTCACATGACCCTCCCCCCCAACAAGCCACGCCCACAGAACTGGTAGGGGAATTTTTTTTAATTTCACTCCCTGGTGAAGACCTGTGGACTTCAACTCCCAGAATTCCCCAGGCAGCATGGGTTTGAACCCTGAACCAGGGCAAATTGAAGACTTAAGATCTGTGGACTTCAGCTCCCAGAATTCTCCATTCCAGCTAGGGAATTCTAGGAATCGAAGGCCACAACTCTTAAAGGTGCCAAGGTTGGAGTTCGAGATGTCTTGGACTATTGAACCCTATACCTGGGCAACTTGAAGACTTAAGATTTGTGGATTTCAGCTCCCAGAATTCTCCATCCAGCATGGCTAGCTGGGGAATTCTGGGAGTTGATGTCCACAGGTCTTCAAATTGCCCAGGTTGGACAACCCTTGTTCAAGTGTGCCTTGTGAAGATGGGCGGGGCGCTCTCCTCCTGAGTAGTTGGGTCAGTCTGCGCTGTTCTCGCCTTCTCTCCACTCTCCATGCTTGGGGATCAGGAGGGGGAAGTCCTTGCTCATCGCCTGAGCTCTGTCGCTCCTCATTTCCACTCCTTGCCTTCTCTCGGTCATCCTGTCCCCGTTCCTCCCTGCTAGCAAGCTGTCCCAATCCTGAGGGATCCTGGGCTGCCTCATCCTGCTCCTCCCCACATTCCTCCAAAGCCAACAAAGCCGCCCCCTCGATCTCCCTCGGCCCTAGCTTCAGCTCATCATCTCCCGCAGATTCAGGCTCCGACGGGGGCATGATGCTCAGCAAACTTGAAGACTTACGATTTGTGGACTTCTACTCCCAGAATTCTCCATCCAGCATGGCTAGCTGGGGAATTCTGGGAGTGAAGTCCACAGGCCTTCAAGTTGCCCAGGTAGGACACTTCTAGTTCAAGATGTTTAAACTACGGTATTGCGCCCTGAACTTTCCCCAAGTAAAGGCTTATGGGACTGTTGTGGCTCCGTTACCTGAGCCTGTGTCATCGGCAGGAGAGGACTCCGAGAGTGAAGGAGAGGAGTTGGCAAGGCCTCCCTCGCCAGGACCCTCCTCTTTGGCAATGCCTTTGGTGTCTGCCGAAGGGCAAGAGATAGGCCGGGGCCAAGCATGTCCACGCAGCCACAGGTGGACAGTAATGAGGAAGATGAGTCTTGGCTGGATCCTCGACAGTGTCGCAGAGATAAGCGCGCGCAACAGAAGAAAAGGCGTGCCAGAGATTAGGCTGAGTCACTGGACCACACCCACAGGGTATAAAAGGGAGAGTGGTAGCCAGTCAAACCTTGTGACGAACAAAGCTGAAAGCTTCCCCGCCATTCTGCATTGCCGGACTTTTGCTATAGACTTTGCTGGATTATCTCTGGACTTAATTTACTCTGTAATTATTGAACATTTTACTTTGATGTACCTGAAGCGGAGAGAAGTTATCTCTTCCCTTCGTGAGTAATAAACTCTTGGCAGGCAGCCACTAGGTTGCTGCCAAGTTCCGTTATCATAAGGAAAAGGATTTTGTCGGCTGGTTTGGTTTTTAACTCTTGGACGTCTGTTGGTATGTGTGCGTGTGGGACGGGGACAGAACAGGGACGTGTAGTCCAACCTGTATTGAGAAATCTGAAATTGGAGATCGTTTTGTTGGAAATTGAATAACTGGCTGGTTTTGCTTGAGCTTGGAGAAAATACTCATCCCCTGTTTTTTTTTCTCCCCTCCAAACCCAGAGTGCCTTTGACATCTTAGGGTTCACCCAAGAGGAGAAAAACTCCATCTACAAACTGACAGGAGCCATCATGCACTACGGGAACATGAAATTCAAGCAGAAGCAGCGAGAAGAACAAGCTGAACCGGACGGCACCGAAGGTGAGGGGAAGAAGAAATGATCACGGTGGCCCCCCCCAATTACGATAATGAGAAATAATTTACCAAGGTTTATTCATTCACAGTTAGGATAAAATTATTAAAAGCAGGGGTGAAATGGTACCGGTTCCGGCCGGTTCGCCTGAACCGGTAGTAAAAAAAATGCTTTTAAAAAGTTTTTAAAAAGGTTCCGACGATTGTGCGGCACAGCTGATTGTCGCACCACGTTGCACAGTTTGTGTCTGGGTGTTTTATCCTTAGGGTGGACAAGTTTCTGCCTTCTCGGGTTTGAAATGGGTACGTATGTTGTGATGGCTGAAGATTCTCCCGGAAAAGAACAAAAACACATCAAGGAAGTTCTCGGAATGTGTGGCTATCCCAAGTGGGCCTTCATCAAATCTTCAAAAAAAAAAAGACCCCACAGGAGCTCCTCCATAATGAGACAATGAAGAGAACAATAAACAAAGCAACGTTTTCATGCCTACATTGCAGTATTACCGGGAAGATCTTCAGCCGACACAACATATGTGCACATTTCAAAACCCAGGAAGGCAGAAGCTTGTCCACCCCAAGGAAAAACACCCCTATTATATAGTCTTAAAGTGGAAGGTTGTTTTGAAATTAATATATAGATATTTGTATGGGGGAGGAGAAAAAGGGCAGATTATTGCTAAATTGGGAGTTATAATAATATTATTATGCTAAATTAGAAGTTATTATACAATGTTATAGTAGAATGTTATTCTGAAATGTATGGTAAAAGGGGGATGTAATAATATTATCAGAAAGAAAGGGTCAGTATTTGGGGGATGGAGTAAGGGGATGGTAAAATATTATATAATCTGTTACGAATTTGGATTTTATTTTGAAGAAGCCCAGGGGGGACGGGTGGTGAGGGGGGGGGTTAGGGAGGAGGGGGGGGGGAGAAAAAAGGGGAAAAAAATTGTATTTGAAAAACTTTTTCAATAATAAAAAAAAAGGATAAAACACCCAGACACAAACTCATCAACGTGGTATCTGCAGTACAAGGCAGTGAGCCATGTGCAGATCTGTCCACTGGGGAAACAAAACAGCCCTTTCAGAAACCCGTGGCACAACATAGCAGAACAAACCATCAGGACGAGATTCAGCAGTCCATCCGCGTGTAAAAGACAAAGGATGATCCGATGGCTGAGAATCTCCGTGGACGTTAAGGCGTGCAGCTTCATGTTTTGGGTCTCCAACCCATGTATCCCCCAAAAAATTCAATAATAATTAAAGCAGCAGCACGCCCATTTTCTGCTGAAAAGCGCGTTGGGTCCTGCACTCGATCAAGTTGAACCGTCGACCGCTTGAGTCCTTTTCCCAACCTGTCCACCCCGATCTCCTAACCCAAGAGATGGGCTTGCACTGAAACCCTTCCGTGGCTCTTGCAGAAGCCGACAAGTCAGCGTACCTGATGGGCCTCAACTCCGCAGACCTCCTCAAGGGCCTTTGCCACCCGAGGGTTAAAGTGGGGAACGAGTACGTCACCAAAGGGCAAACTGTCCAACAGGTAAGAGCGCCACCTGCCTAGAGAGAGGAAAAACCACACTCTCGAAAGAAAAAGAAAAAAGGAGAAGGACCCAGTTTTCACGGTTTAAACTCAAGGTGGACATATAATTTCTATTGATTTCTTTTTCTTTCTTTCTTTTTTTTTTATTGAAAAGTTTTATAAGAAATTCAAACAATTTTCTCCCCCCCACCCTTCCCCCTTCCCCACATAAATTGTACATTTTCTTATACATAAGAATCCTACATATACATGTTTCCCTTAAAGAAAGCATTAAAATAAGACATTTTAATTACATTCGGAGTTGCTCTTCTTCTCTTTCTTCCCTCATTCCACAACAAACCTTCTTCTTCTCCTCCTTTCTTTCCCTTCCCTCCCTCCTCTTCTCTCCTACTTTCTCCTGCCTCTTCTCCCACCTCATCCTACTTCCTTTCCCTTCCCCCACTTCTCTCTTTCTCTTCCCCATTCTTGCCTTCACTCCTACCCCGATCCCCTTCCCTTCCCTTCCTCCTCTCCTTTCTTCCATTCCTCACCCTCCCTCTCCTCCTCCTACCCCCTCCTCCTCTCTCCTTTCTAACTTTTTTGCTGTGAAATATTTTCCTCCTTTAATGTCTGAGCAACTCCTGTATTCTACTCATAGAATATACTTTCTTCTGCTAAAACATTTCTCTATTCACCACTTTCCCCCCCTCCCTTATCCCCCCCCTGACTTCCCAGAGCAAAAACAGGGTATAGCATCTAACGACCATATGCTAAAATAAACTAACAAATTATAAAGTTCAAAACTCCCACATGTTCTTTAACTCCCTTGCTCCAATTCATCAACCTCCCTTTTATAAATTCTCATTCTTCCTACTTATAAAAAAGAAAAAAAAACTTTTTCTTGATGTATAATCCGATACTTTAGCAGTCTTACAAACAGTAGAAATCATGAATAAATTCCATTTCTATACCAAAAAAAAAAGAAAAAGAAAAAAAAAAGAAAAATTTTTCATCTTAAAATCTTACACATTTTATCTCATATATCTTTTAAAATAATATAGTCTTATGTTAAGCATTTTAAAAATCTCTTAATACCTTTAAAGCACTTATTTACCAATATAAATTTCAGAATCTACAGGAGGGTGTCTTTCAATTTTTCAATTTACCGTCTTAATACCTCTAACTTTTTAGAGAGCTTTTTATTGATTTCTTTTTTAATGGGGTGACTCAGTTTGTGTCCTTGTGTGTCTAATTCAAATTCATTCACACTGCCAATAAAGTATTCTAATTCTATTCTAATTCTATTCTATTCTATTCTTATTCTATTCTTTTCTATTCTATCCTATCCTATCCTATCCTATCCTATCCTATCCTATTCCTATATTCTATCCTATTCCTCTATTCTAGTCCATTCTGTTCTATATTTTCTATTCTATTCTTTTCTATTCTATTCTATTCTATTCTATCTATTCTCTATTCTATTCTATTCTATTCTATTCTATCCTATCCTATCCTATCCTATCCTATCCTCTCTTCTAGTCCATTCTGTTCTATATTTCTCTTTCTATTCTATTCTATTCTATTCTATTCTATTCTATTCTATTCTATTCTATTCTATTCTATTCCATTTCCATATTTTCTATTCTATTCTATTCTATTCTATTCTATTCTATTCTATTCTATTCTATTCTATTCTATTCTATTCTATTCTATCCTATCCTATCCTATCCTATTCATTTCTTTTCTAGTCTAGTCCACTCTATTGTCTAGTCTAGTCTAGTCCTCTTGAACTTTGTCGTAGAATTTCGGAAGTGATCCAGCAGCTTCACCTCCCGCTAACTTCCTTTTCCTCCATAGGTGAACTATGCCACTGGGGCTCTGGCCAAGGCTGTTTACGAGAGGATGTTTGTCTGGATGGTCTATATGAGAATCAAATCCACGCTGGATTCCACTAAGCTGCCCCGCCAGTATTCATTGGGGTGTTGGATATCGCTGGCTTCGAGATCTTTGATGTGAGTAATTCCTTCGCAGGTCACGGATTTGCTTTGCCTCGGATAGATCCACCCTTCCCCTTGATTCTCCAATGTGTTTGGTATGTTGAGATGGTTTGGTGGATGGATGGATGGATGGATGGGTGGTTTGGTGGGTCCTTCAGCTAATTCTGGGTATTTGGATGCTGGCGGGTTGGGAAGCTTGAATCAGGGAATGCGGGGGTAATGGCCAATCCATGGATCCAGGAATCCATCCAGGCGGGAGTGCATCAATGCATATAATTGAATCCATCCATGAATCCATCCATGAGAGATGTCCATCCATCCATCCTCTCTCCAATCCTTCCATCCATCCATCTCCATGCCTCTAATCCATCCATAAATCCTTCCAGCTTCCCATTATTTCCTTCTTCCAACCTTTTTCCTTCTTCTTCCACCATTCCTTCCACCCCTTTCTCCCTAGTGAATTGTCCATGGTGGGAGTGATCCACCCAGACATCCACCTATCCATATTGGATAAATCCATCCCTTTTTTTCCCTTACCCAAAGACCATGTGGATGCATCAATGATCCCATCCCCCCCTCCCTCCTTTCCAGAAACCTACCCATCCTTCCTTTAATCCATCCTCCCATAAATAACTGAATCCTTAATTCCATCACTCCATCCAATCCCCCCACATTCCTCCTCCCAACAAACCTCTCCCTTCCTCCCTCCATCCATCTCCCTCTTTCATTCTATCTATCATCCATCCAGACCCTCCCTCCTTCCATCAATCCATCCATCCATCATTCCCCCACTTCCTTCTTCCTCCATTTCTTTTCTTCCTTCCACTCTACCACCCCCTCTTTCCTTCTACCATTCTTTCCTTCCACCCACCTATCCACCTATCCATTTTTTATCTTCCTTCCTTCCTCCCTCCCTTCCCTCCTTCCATTCATCCATTCACCCATTCATCCATTTTCCATCCATCCACCCCCTCTATCCATGTATCCATCCATCTACCACCCACCCTCCCTCCCTCCTTCCTTTCCTTCCTTCCTCCCTCCTCCCTTTCTTTCCTTTTACCATTCCTTCCTTCCACCTACCTATCCATCTATCAATTTTTCTATCTTCCTTCCTCCCTCCCTTCCTTCCTTCCATTCATCCATTCACCCACTCATCCATTTTCCATCCATCCACCCCTCTCCATGCATCCATCCATCTACCCACCCTCCCTCCCTCCCTCCTTTCCTTCCTCCCTCCCTCCTTTCTTTCCTTTTACCATTCCTTCCTTCCACCCACCCCTCCATTTTCCATCCATCCATCCACCCTCTCTCTCCCTCCCTCCCTCCCTCCCTCCCCCTCTCTCCCTCCCTTCCACCCATCCATCCATCCATCCATCCACCCACTCTCCCTCCCTCCCTCCCTTCCACTTATCCACCCACCCATCCATTTTTCCACCCACCCCTCCCTCCCTCCCTCCACCGTCCTCCCTCCCTCCACCGTCCTCCCTCCCTTCCACTTATCCACTCATCCATTCACCCATTCACTCCTTTGACCAGGGGTGGGATTGAAAAAGTTTAGCAATCGGTTCTCTGCCTGGTTGCTTGGGGGGGGGGGCGTGGCCATGGGGGTACTTCCGGTAGGCCTGTTTTTCACCCTCCCCAGGCTCTGGGGGCTTTCCTCGAGCCTCCAAGAGGGCAAAAACGGCCTCCTCTGGGCTCTGGAGGCCAGAAATGGGCCCATTTCCGGACTTCCGGTACTTCCAGGAGGCCTGTTTTTCACCCTCCTAGAGTATCCGCCTGGGCTTTGCACTTACCTGGCATCCAAAACGGACCGCATGGAGACTTCTGGGAGGGGAGGGGCTGGGCGGGCAGGGTCAGCCAGTTCTTGCAACTACCAGTTTGGCGAACTGTATGTAAAATTAGTATCCGAACCGGCTGAATCCCACCCCGGTGTTGTGGCTCCGTTACCTGAGCCTGTGTCATCGGCAGGAGAGGACTCTGAGAGTGAAGGAGAGGAGTTGGCAAGGCCTCCCTCTCCAGGACCCTCCTCTCTGGCAATGCCTTCGGTGTCCGCCAAAGAGCAAGAGATAGGGCCGGGGCCAAGCACATCCACGCAGCCACAGGTGGACAGTGATGAGGGTAATGAGTCTTTGGCTGGATCCACGCCAGCGTCGCAGAGATAAGCGCGCGCAACAGAAGAAAAGGCGTGCCCGAGATTAGGCTGAGTCACTGGACCACACCCCACAAGGTATAAAAGGGAGCGTGGTGGCCAGTCAAACCTTGTGACGAACAAAGCTGAAAGCTTCCACGCCATTCTGCATTGCCGGACTTTTGCTATAGACTTTGCTGGATTAACTTTGGATTTGATTGACTCTGTAATTATTGAGCTGTTTCCTTTGATGTACCAGAAGCGGGGAGAAGTTATCTCTCCTCTTCGTAAGTAATAAACTCTTGGCAGGCAGCCACTAGGTTGTTGCCAAGTTCTGTTATCATAAGGAAAAGGATTTTGTCGGCTGGTTTAGTCTTTAACTCTTGAATGTCTGTTGGTGTGTGTGCATGTGGGACGGGAACAGAACACCCGGCTTTGACTTAACCGACAGGGATTCCTGCTGAAAAAAGTCTAATCTTCGAGAAAGGGTCACCTCCAGGAAGGCTGATTTGTCTCTTTGTTCGCTCCCACTCCCAGTTCAACAGCTTTGAGCAGCTCTGCATCAACTTCACCAACGAGAAGCTGCAGCAGTTCTTCAACCATCACATGTTCGTGCTGGAACAAGAGGAGTACAAGAAGGAGGGCATTGAATGGACCTTCATTGACTTCGGCATGGACCTCCAGGCCTGCATTGACCTGATTGAGAAGGTACCTCACTCTTCTCCAGGCACTGTTGTAGCCTCCAGCCCGCTAATCATCTTTGTTGCTCTTCTCTGCACTCTTTCCAGAGTCTCAACATAGGGGGGGCCTTTGCACAGGTTCACCTGGTGCACCAATTGCGACCCTACTTGGATCGGGAAGCTCTCCTCATGGTCATTCATGCCCTCGTCACTCTCACGGTTAGATTATTGCAACACGCTCTACATGGGGCTGCCCTTGAAAAGTGTTCGGAGACTACAGTTGGTCCAGAATGCAGCCGCGTGAGCTGTCATGAGTGCACCTAGATACACCCACATTACACCAATTCTCCGTGAGCTGCACTGGCTCCTATTGGTCTCCGGGCACAATTCAAAGTGTTGGTTATTACCTTTAAAGCCCTACAGGGCTCAGGGCCAGGTTATCTTCGAGACAGCCTTCTACCGCATAGCTCCCAGCGACCGGTAAGATCCCACAGAGTTGGTCTCCTCCGGGTCCGTCAGCTAAACAATGCCGGCTGGCGGGCCCGCAGGGGAGGGCCTTCTCTGTGGCTGCCCCGACTCTCTGGAACCAGTTACCTCCTGAGATCCGGAGGCTGGAAACAGGCTCGCTTCCGGACTTCTGGAACTTCTGGGAGGCCTGTTTTTCACCCTCCCCAGGCTCCAGAGGCTTTCCTCAAAAAGGAAAAAAGGGCTCTGGAGGTTCTCTGGAGGCTGGAAACAGGACTAGTTTCCGGATTTCCGGACCTTCTGAGGAGGCCCATTTTTTGCCCTCCCAGAGGCCCCCAATGGGCCCTGCACTTACCTGGCATCCAAAACGGGCCGTGTGGAGACTCCTGGGAGGGGCAGGGTGGGCAGAGCCAGCTAGGCCTTGCAACTACCGGTTTGGCGAACCAAATGTAAAATTAGCACCCAGTGCGCCCGAACCGATCCAAACCGGCTGAATCCCACCCGTGATTCTATCCCTCTGTTATTGCTGTTCATGTTAACCCATGGCAGGATACTGAAGGACAGATCTTCTCAGTTGTAATCCCTTGGTCTTCTTCTTCAGCCCATGGGCATCATGTCCATCCTGGAAGAAAGAATGCATGTTCCCCAAAGCCACCGACATGACCTTCAAGGCCAAGCTCTACGATAACCACCTGGGTAAATCGGCCAATTCGGCAAAGCGCGAGTCATCAAGGGCAAACCCGAGGCCCACTTTGCCCTGATGCACTACGCGGGCACTGTGGACTACAACATCAATGGGTGGCTCCAGAAGAACAAGGACCCTCTCAACGAAACGGTGGTTGGCCTCTATCAGAAAAAATCCATGAAGCTCCTCGCCAACCTGTTTGCCAACTACGCTGGAGCGGATGCACGTAAGAAAAACGGGTGCAGGGCGCGGAGGAGATAAGAGAGGAGGCCCCAGTGCCTTCACACAACCTTCTGGTCTATGAGATTGAAGGCCGAGCAGAACTCATCAGCCTTCAGAGTAGGGAGAGTGGAAGCCAAGTGTGGCCATATGGAATGTGGGATGGACTTAGATGAGAGAGAAACAGAGGGAGCGGGAGGGAGAGAGAGGGATGGAGAGAGGGAGAGGGAGGGGAGAGAGGGAGGGAGAGGGTGGTGGATGGAGGGAGAGGGAGGGAGGGAGAGAGGGAAAGAGAGAGGTAGAGGGAGGGGAGAGGGAGAGGGAAACGGAGGGGGAGGGGAGGGAGGGGGAGAGGGAGAGGGAGGGAGAGAGTGGGAGCGAGAGGAGAAAGAGGTGGGGAGGGAGGGGGGAGGGAGGGAGAGGGAAATGGAGGGGGAGGAAGGGAAGGGAGAGGGAGGGAGCAAGAGGGAGCGAGAGAGAAAGAGGGGGAGGGAGAGGGGAGAGAGGGGGGAGAGAGAGGAGGGAAAGGGAGGGGGAGAGGGAGAGGAGAGGGGGGAGAGGGGATTAAGGGGGAGGGAGGGGGAGAGGGAGAGGGAGAGAGAGAGAAAGAAAGATGAATACCTTGAGGTATACCTTGAGGCTATCTGTATGTTTAAAGAAATAGGCAGCTAATCTATCCTAATATCAGAGTAGTTGCTTCTTTTAATATTTGTTGATTAGCCTATAGGCCATCTCAACGTACAAGGTTTGAACCCATGTTACCAATAAAATCCTATACAAAGAATTTAAAATAAGAAGTAGGGTGAAATACGATAGCTATAGGATAAAAATACAATAATTTAATACATAAAATCAGGCCAATTTCTGTCGTCTTGATGAATGGGTGGCTTTGATTTTGGTTTCTCCCTAAAAATAGAACTCCACCCCACATCATCCTCAGCCGGCTTGCCTTTGGCCCGGCTGGGATACGATGGGAATTGTAGTCCAAGACGTAGCCGGAAGGAATCGACTGGACACGGAATTGCTTATCAAGTTGGCTCTTCTTCTGTCTTTCTCTCCTCCGCAGCAATAGAGAAGGGAAGGGGACTCATAAGAAGAAGGGGTCTTCCTTCCAGACGGTGTCGGCCTTGCACAGGGTAAGGAGAACCCAAAAGTTGGTGGGACGGGACTTTCGGGGATCTTCTTTGGGCTGGTTCCCCTGTTCGTTCTGGACCGTCGATGTCCGTCCGAGGCATCGTTTGAGCTCCAGTTCTGGGGCCTTATTCAGCCACTTGCTGTACAAGGAGAAGAAGGAAGTCCCGACCCTGGGGGCTGAGAAAAGTCTTGGTGGCCGTTTCATGGAAGGCTTTGCCAATGCCGGTTTCTCCTAAGTCTTGAGTTTGCCTTCAGCGGAGGTTATTGGAAAGGGTTCACGTGAGAATTCTTGGTGACTCCCAGCTTTCTTTCTTTTTTTCTTTTCTTTTAAATCCATTGGTCTTGCTCGCTTCATTTTCCTTCCTTCCTTCCTTCTCTCCTCTCTTCTCCTCCTTCCTTCCTACCTCCCTCTCCTCCTCTCCCCTCTTCTCCTTCCTTCCTTCTTTCCTGTCTACTCTCCTTCCTCCCCCTTTCATTCCTTCCCCCTTCCTTCTTCCTTCCTCTTCTCCCTTCCTTCCTTTCTCCCTTCCTCTCCTCTCTTGTGCTTCCTTCCTCCTCCCTCCTTTCCTTTCCTCTCCTCTCCCCACTTCTCTTTCCTTCCGGTCTTCTTTCCTCCCTCCCCCTGCTTTCCTCTTCCTTCCTTCCTTTGTTCCTTCCTCCTCTCCTCTCTTCTCCTCCTTCCTCCCTCTCTCCCTCTCCTCCTCTCCTTCTCCTTCCTTCCTTCTTTCCTGTCTACTCTCCTTCCTACCCCTTTCTTTCATTCCCCCTTCCTTCCTCTTCTCCCTTCCTTCCTTTCTCCCTTCCTCTCCTCTCTTCTGCTTCGTCCCTCCCTCCCTCCTTTCCTCTCCTCTCCCCTCTCCTCTTTCCTTCCTGTCTTCTTTCCTCCTCCTCCCTGCTTTCCCCTTCCTTCCTTCCTTCCTTCCATCCCTTCCTTCCTCTTCCTTCCTCCTCTCCTCTCTCCTCTCCTCTCCTCTCCTCTCCCTTCTTCTCCTTCCTTCCTTCCTCTTTCCCTTCCTTCCTCTCCTCTCTTCTGCTTCCTCCCTCTCTCCTTTCCTCTCCTCCCCTCTCCCTCTTCTGTCTTCTTTCCTCCCTCCCCTCTGTTTTCCCCTTCCTTCCTTCCTTCCTCTTCCTTCCTTCCTTCCTTCCTTCCTTCCTTCCTCTCCTCCTATCCCCTTTTCTCCTTTTCTCCTCTCTACTTTCCTTCCTCCCTCCCCTTCCCTCCGTTCCCCTCCTTCCTTCCTTCCATCCATCCATCCATCCATCCATCCATCCATCCATCCATCCAGGGATGGTATTCACTTACTTTCCCTGCCAGTTCGCAAATGTGAGCACACGCGCGCATTCACGCATGTGCCCGACCTTCCATGCATACTCTTTGCTGGCATACACGCCTTCCATGCATGCACCCAGCCTCAAAAACATGCCTAAATAGGATGGCATAGAGCGGGGGCAGGTGGGCAGGACCATCCGTGATTTCCGCAAACAGTTCGGGCGAACCGGTCCGAACCGGCTGAATCCCACCTCTGCATCCATCCATCCATCCATCCTCTCTGTTTATCTCCTTTCTTTCTTGCCTAACGGAAGTTCTTCCCCACCAACCTCTGTATACCATCCGCCCATTTTTGCATTTCTTCCCTTTTCCCCCTTCCTCCCTTTCCCTGCCCCTTCCTCGGTTTTCCCCACCAATCTGTTTATCCTCCTTTCCTTCCCTCCAAACTGAAAACTCCCGCTTTCCTTTTCTTCCCTAGGAGAACCTCAACAAACTGATGACCAACCTGCGTTCCACCCACCCTCACTTCGTCCGTTGCATTATCCCCAACGAGACCAAAACCCCAGGTGAGACCTCACCCCCACGTCCCACCCTGGAGGGGGGGGAAACCCCCTTTATGTATTTATTACGTCTTCACTGCAAGCCCGTCCACGGCACCCAATTTCATCTAGCGACTCTGGGTGGCTCACAGTACATCAGTATAAAACGAGACACTATCAATACAGGGAGTCCTCGACTTACGCCCAAAAATGTATGTTGCTAAGCGAGAAAATGCACAACAAACAGGAAGTGTGTGTGTGTGTTTGTGCTTGTGTATGTGTGTGTGTGTTTGTGTTGTTTTTGCACGTGTGGGTCAGTAAGAAGGATAACGCTAATTTTAGCAGATCCTGTGATCTGTAGAAACACTGGGTGAATCTGAATTTCCAGATTGAAGTAAATATGTAATAATAATATGTCTGCTGAATAAAAACTCCGCATTGGAAACAGGAAGGGCATCCGGCCAGTAAACACTCAGCTCCATTCAGTTGCCCAGACTCCACCCCGCAAGGGGTTATTGGATCATTAAAAGGCAATGATGTAATAATAACTACATGTAATCCTCGGTTTACGACCTCAGTTGAGCCCAAAACTCCCGTTGCTCAGTGAGACAATTATTCAGTGAGTTTGGCCCCCGTTTTATGGCTTTTCTTGCCGCAGGTTGTTAAGTGAGGCACAGCGGTTGTTAAATTAATAACACCGTCATTAAGCAAACCTGACTTCCCGTTGACTTTGCTTGTCAGAAGGTCGCCAAAAGGGATCACGCGACACCCCCCCGGGACACTGCAACAGTCATAAATATGAAACAGTGGGCAAGTGTCTGAATTTTGATCCCGCGATCCTGGGGAAGCCGCAAAAGTCATAACTGTGAAAAAAAACGGTCGTAGGTCACTTTTTTTCAGTGCCGTTGTAACTTTGGACGGTCACTAAATGAACTGTTGTAAGTCGAGGACTACCTGTACAGCCATAAGGCACGGCAACCAAGGGTCCTAACAACCTGTTTCAGCGCTAATGAACGTAAAAATGAGCCAGCCGTGTGCTGCGGCTGCCAAAAAAGCCAATGCAATCCAAGGCTGCATCAACAGAGGGATAGTATTTAAGTATGAGAAATGCTAGCTCTGTCTTATACTAGAGTAGAGTAGAGTAGAGTAGAGTAGGTAGAGTAGAGTAGAGTAGAGTAGTGGAGAGGAGAGGAGAGGAGAGGAGAGGAGAGGAGAGGAGAGGAGTGGAGTAGAGTGGAGAGGAGAGGAGAGGAGAGGAGAGGAGAGGAGAGGAGTGGAGAGGACAGGAGAGGACAGGAGAGGACAGGAGTAGAGAGGAGAAGAGAGGAGTGGAGAGGAGAGGAGAGGAGAGGAGTGGAGTAGAGTGGAGAGGAGAGGAGAGGAGAGGAGAGGAGAGGAGAGGAGAGGAGTGGAGAGGACAGGAGAGGACAGGAGAGGACAGGAGTAGAGAGGAGAAGAGAGGAGTGGAGTGGAGAGGAGAGGAGAGGAGAGGAGTGGAGAGGAGGAGAGGAGAGGAGTGGAGAGTGGAGTGGAGTGGAGGGAGTGGAGAGGAGAGGAGAGGAGGAGAGGAGAGGAGTGGAGTGGGAGTGGGAGAGGAGAGGAGAGGAGAGGAGAGGAGGAGGAGAGGAGAGGAGAGGAGGGGAGGAGAGGAGAGGAGTAGTGGAGAGGAGAGGAGAGGAGAGGAGTGGAGTGGAGAGGAGAGGAGAGGAGAGGAGAGGAGAGGAGAGGACAGGACAGGAGAGGACAGGAGAGGAGAGTGGAGAGGAGATGAGAGTGGAGGAGGAGAGGAGAGGAGTAGAGAGGAGAGGAGAGGAGAGGAGAGGAGAGGAGAGGAGAGGAGAGGAGAGGAGAGGAGATGTTCTGACCCAGCTCCCAAACACGACAAACCCTCTGAAGTTAACGCAAAGATTCCTTTAATTAGGAGCGCCGGCAGCCCCGGCAAAAAGTTTCTCTCTCACCGCAGGCTAACAAGTCCGTCCGTCCGGAAGATGAATAGTTGTCTGCCACATCTATTCATCTCCGGCCCCTGCCTTTTATCCCCAGAGCTAGAACTTCGCTATCAGCGGTGGCTCTTCCGTCCCGAGGACCTGCCCATAGATTTCCACTGCTCTCCTCTCCTCTGCCTTCTGTGCATCCATGCGTCAGGCACTGGACCCAGCTGTTCCTCCTCTTCCTCATCAGCCACCTCCAGACCTGGGGGCTGTTGACTCTCCATCTGAGGGCTGACGGACGGCCCAGGCTCCGCCTCCTCCTCTGTCTCTATCTCTCTCTGAAAGCTCCATTCTCTCTTCCCCCTCGGAGCTCTCAGGTTGCCCTGATGCTGGCCCTGATTCTCACGCCTCCTCCTCTGATTCAGCTGCTGGAGGGGCCGGCGGCTGACAGGCACAACAGTAGTGTAGTGCAATGTAGAGTGGAGTGGACTAGAATAGAATAGAATAGAATAGAATAGAATAGAATAGAATAGAATGGAATGGAATGGAATAGAATAGAATAGAATAGAATAGAATAGAATAGAATAGAATAGAATAGAATAGAATAGAATAGAATAGAATAGAATAGAAAATATGGAATGGAATGTAAGAATAGAAGGAATGGAATGGAATGGAATGGAATGGAATAGAATAGATAGAATAGAATAGAATAGAAATAGAATAGAGGTAGAAAATATGGACTGGACTGGACTGGACTGGACTGGACTGGACTGGACTGGACTAGACTAGACTAGACTAGACTAGACTAGAATAGAATAGAATAGAATACAATAGAAAATATGGAATGGAATGTAAGAATAGAAGGGAAGGGAAGGGAGGGAAGGGAATGGAATGGAATAGAATAGAATAGAATAGAATAGAATAGAATAGAATAGAAAATATGGAATGGAACGGAAGAATGGAATGGAATAGAATAGAATAGAATAGAATAGAATAGAATAGAATAGAATAGAATAGAATAGAATAGAAAATATGGAATGGAATGGAATGGAATGGAATAGAATAGAATAGAATAGAATAGAATAGAATAGAATAGAATAGAATAGAATAGAATAGAATAGAAAATATGGAATGGAACGGAAGAATGGAATGGAATGGAATGGAATGGAATGGAATAGAATAGAATAGAATAGAATAGAATAGAATAGAATAGAATAGCGGTAGAAAATATGGAATGGAATTGACTGGACTGGACTGGACTGGACTGGACTGGAATAGAATAGAATAATAACTTTATTGTCACTTTGAATATACAGTAATCGGCACACATTAAATTTCATTGTAATACAGTTCTCAAAGGGTCACCACTTCCAATATACACTACATAATATAACAGAATAAATAAATACATATAAATACAGAATTATGCATATATTATATGTCTGGTTATACCGAACTGGTAAGCCTTACGGGTGGCATCCTGTTAGAAAAGGTCACCTCATCGTCTTCCGATACTTCCTCAATGAGGACTGGCTTCTTACTTTCGCACCTACCGGCTTTTTCTCCATCTTCCACAGGACACATAGACAATGCTTTGGTCATGCACCAACTGCGTTGTAACGGCGTGTTGGAAGGGATCCGTATCTGTCGGAAAGGATTCCCTAACAGGATCCTCTATGGGGATTTCCGGCAAAGGTAGGCCCGAAATTCAGGAATTTGGGGAGGGGCTTTTAAGACTCTTAGAAAAGTCATAAAAAAAACGATTAAAGAAAAAAAAAACATGACGACTTTCGTTTCTATTTGGAAACCATTTCTGGACTTTATGCTCAAGGTGGGGAAAAAAATGTAACTTTGATTTTGGGGTTTACCGATTAGACAGGTTTGCTGTTATAGAAATGGCTACAGGCAGTCCTCGACTTACGACCAGAATTGAGTCCCAAATTGTTTGTTGCTAAGTGAGACATTTGTGAAGTGAATTTGGCCCCATTTTGCGACCTTCCTTGCCACAGACGTTAAGCGAATCCCTGCTGTTGTTAAATTAGGAACACGGTTGTTAAGCGAATCTGGCTTTCTCCCTATTGACTTGGTTTTGTCAGAAGGTCGCAAAAAGGGATCAGGGGGCCCAGGGACACTGCAACGGTCATAAATGTGAGTCAGTTCTCAAGGGTCTGAATTTTGACCATCTGACTGTGGGGTTGCCACAACAGTCGAAAGTGTGAAAAACAGTCCTAAGTCACTTTTTTCTGTGCCGTTGTAACTTCGAACAATCACTAAATAAACTGTTGTAAGTCGAGGACTAGCTGTATCTAAAAGTGAAAAGTACCAAATATCTTATTTATATTGGCAGAAGATATTTCTAAAAAAGAAAAGGTGTTTTCTGAATGAAAAATTCTAAGTCTTTTGGTTTGCCAATTCTTTAAAAGACTTAAGCTGTCAAAATTCAATCAAATCTTCAATGCGTCTACAAGTGGTCCTCGACATACGACCAAAACCGAGCCCGGAACTTCCATTATAACCGTCATAAATATCGGTGGCCAAGTGCCCAAATTTTGATCACGTGGCCATGGGGATTCCGTGACGGTCGTAAGTGTGAAAAACAGTCGCAAGTCACTTTTTTCAGGGCCGCTGTAACTTTGAATGGTCGCTAAACGAACAGTTGTAAGTTGAACTTGCAGCCCGTCCTTTTTTCCCTTTTGAGGTACCGCATCCTAAACCCGGCGGCCATTCCGGAAGGCCAGTTCATCGACAGCCGGAAGGGGGCCGAGAAACTTCTAAGCTCCCTGGACATCGACCACAGCCAATACAAATTTGGACACACCAAGGTGAGTGAATAATTGAAAGACTCCACAGCTTGGAAAAGGATGATGGGCTTCATTCAAGGTGCTCCTGTTGGGCTCTAGGAGAAAAACAGCAGCCATTTTAAGAAGAATCTGAGGGAAAAGTGCCGAGAAGAGCAACTAAGATGATTAAGGGGCTGGAGTTTAAAATATACGAAGAACGGTTGCAGGAATTGGGCGAGTGGTGCGGTGGCCTAGAGGTGGAGCTCTCACCTCACAATCAGGAGGCTGTGAGTTCGATCCTAAGTAGAGACTGCTATTTCTCTCTCTGGGCACAATGAGAGTGCCCAGAGAGCACAATGAGTATATATATATCTGCCGAACAAAACTCCTCATTGGCGACAGGAAGGGCATCTGGCCAGTAAACACTCAGCTCCATTCAGTTGCCCAGACTCCACCCCACAAGGGATTATGTGGTTGTTAAAAGAAAGAAGATGGTTGCAGGAATTGGGTTTTGAGAAGAGATTGGACAGCCATTTTTCTGAAATGGTTTCCTGCCTAAGCAGGGGGTTAGACTAGAAGACCTCCAAGGTCCTTTCTAACTCCATTATCCTGTTATTTCTTCTGCTTGGGTGAGAGGTTGGACTGGAGGACCTCCAGCGTCCCTTCCATCTGATTATTCTGTTCTGTTGTTCCGTTATTCTTTCTATGTAGCTATCCCATCACGCTGAAAGAAAGTCGGGAATCGTATAGGATCTCCTACCGTGGGTAGGGGGTTGGACTAGAAGATCTCTAAGGTCCCTTCCAACCACTAAATATCTATGGAGATTCTCAATCATCTGGGTCATGGTTGTCCCAAAGGGGCTTTTTTCAAGAGGCAACTGGACTTTCTGTGTTTTTCTTTGAAAATGTTTCGCTTCTCATCCAAGAAGCTTTCTTCAGTTCTGACTGAATGGTGGAGGATGGAAGGATATATATTTCTTTGCAGTCATCTGGTCGTTAGTACTCTCTCTGGGAGTCATTGAGGCCACATGGAGGTTTATCTGTGTCCTCTTGAAAAAGCACCTTTCGGACCTATTATTCGATGTTGTATTTCTATGCCAGGGGTGTCAAACTCAAGGCCTGCGGGCCAGTTCTGCTTAAATTTGGCCCGCCGGGCCACCCTGGAAACAGCAAAGGACCAGCCCACGGTGCCTCTGCCACCAAAAACAGAGCTCGAGAGGGCCATGGCACAGCCTTCCACCCCGAGCTCCCTTTTTGCTGGCAGAGGGCTGCAGGAGACCATCACGGCCAAAAAACAGGGCCCTGGTGGGAGCCGCGCACAACCCTCTTGAGCTCCGTTTTCCCAGGCAGCAGGGCTAGCAAAACAAACTAAAAGCAAAAGAAAAGAAAAGGAGAAATGTTTCCCCGGTTTCATTTGAGCATCCAAGAAGGGAGAGGAAAAGGGAAAGGGGAAAAGAGGAAAGACCAAAGAAAAAGAAAAGGAAGATGGGAAGAGAGCAAGGAAGGAAAAAGAAGGAAAGAGGGGAAGGAAGAAGAAAGGAAATGAAGAGGGAATGGGAAAAAGAAGAGAAGGAAGGAAGGAAGGAAGGAAGGAAGGAAGGAAGGAAGGAAGGAAGGAGATTATAATGAGAGGGAGAGAGGGTCTGAGGCAATGGTGGTATTCAGCCGGTTCAGACCGGTTCGGGCGAATTGGTAGTGGATGGGCCTGCCCGCTATGCTGTCCTATTCAGCCACGTTTTCTAAGCCGCGCGCATGCATGCAAGCCACACGTGTGAGTGAAACATATGTGCAGAAGGCCACGTGTATGCACAGAAGGTGCACACGCATGTTTTCGGTGCGCGGCGAACCGGTAGTAAAATTATGTGAAACCAACCTGTGGTCTGAGGGAAGTCCTGTCTTAGGACTTGGCCATCACAGGTGCCCCCGACATGAGTGACGTCGATCTGGCCACGCCCCTCCATCCCCCCCCCCTTTGAGGTCAAACATAACCCTGATGCGGCCCTCAATTAAATCGAGTTTGACACCCCTGTGCTATGTTCGACTCTGTTTCCACCCAGGTGTTCTTTAAGGCTGGTCTCCTGGGACTGCTGGAGGAAATGCGAGACGAGCGTCTCTCCCGGATCATCACTCGCATCCAAGCCCAATCCCGTGGTGTGTTGGCCAGGATAGAATTCAGGAAGATCATGGAACGGAAGTAAGTCCATTGGTGTCCTCACTTACTTTCCCTACCAGTTCGCAAAAGTGCCTAGATAGGATAGCATAGAGCCGTGGTGGGTGAGCAGGGCCGCCTGTGATTTCCGCTACCGGTTCGGGTGAATCCAGTGGTGGGATTCAACTGGTGTAACAACCGGTTCGCTGAGCGCGTGCTCCGCCCATGCACAGTGCATTTGAAAACAGCTCTAAAACTTACCTTCTACTGCAGCTCCAGTGAGTAAAACAGCTGAGATGCGGCAATCCGCTCTACCGCGCCTATCAGCTGGGCTTCAAACAAAGGAAATATAGGTCAGAATAGTGCAGGGGCGGGTGGGCGGGCCCAGTTGATCATCGGAGCGAACCAGTTCGCTCTCAGCTGATCATAGAATAGGAGCTACTGGTTCACCTGAACAGGTCCAAACCGGCTGAATCCCACCCCTGGGAGAACCGGTATGAACCGGCTGAATACCACCTCTGGTGGTCCTCCTGCTTTGGTTCTTTCCTCTGGAGGAGGTCCTTTTTAGTGGTTAACTCTCTGCAAAGACGTTCTATGACCATTCCTGGGTCCCCTCGCTCATCTTGGTTCAAACATAGACCCACTTCTGCTGTTGTGGACTGGGTTCCTGATTGTGGTGGCCTTGTCCTACGATTTGGAGAACGCAAATGGATGATGGGAAGGTTTGGTCCACCAACTTCTGTCTCCTTCCCAATTATTTAGGGGACACAAGAATAAGGAAGATACTCCTTATTTTGAAGTAGCTTCCAGATTTATTGGAAGAAAGAGATACCTCCAGATTTGAATGTATGAAATAGCTTCTTGTCCACCCGGATCAGACTTCCGTAATGTTTATGGAACAGAGAAGTTCTCGATCTTGAGAATATCTGTAGCTCAGCTTGAATGATTGGGTTCTTGGTGTTCCCCAAGCTTGATTGTTTCCTGGCAGACGTCTCCTTACCATGCTAGGTAACATCATCAGCGTGTGGGAAAGCCTATGAAACCAAGGTCCATGATCCTTTGGCCTGATGGTCTTCTCCTCTAATTATTTTGCAGGGAATCCCTGCTGGTGATCCAGTACAACATCCGGGCTTTCATGGTGGTGAAGAACTGGCCGTGGATGAAGTTGTACTTCAAGATCAAACCGCTGTTGAAGAGCGCCGAGTCGGAGAAAGAGTTGCTGGCCCTGAAGGAAGAGTTGGCCAAGCTGAAAGAGGCCTTGGAGAAGACGGAAGCCCGTCGGAAGGAGCTGGAGGAGAAGATGGTCTCCTTAGTGCAGGAGAAGAATGACCTACAATTGCAAGTTCAGACAGTAAGTCACGGAGGGTTCCCCTCGGTGTCTAGGTTGGTCATGTTAAGTGAAGAACAATGTTGACTCCACATGACAATCAAAGCACTAAGCCAGTGGTGGGATCCTTCCAGTTTAACAACCGGTTCGGTGATCCCACGCTGCGTGCACGTGCGCAGTTCGATGAAAAAAACACCTTCCGCGTTAGTGCTAGGGAATTAAAACAGCTGAGGCACGGCAATCCGTTCTGCCCCACTAATCAGCTGTGAAGATAAAGGTAAGTAAAGCGCAGGGGCGGGCGGGCCCTGATTGTCGGAGTGAACTGGTTCACTTCCAGCTAATCTTCAGAGTTACCAGTTCGCCTGAACCGGTCCGAACCGGTAGAATCCCATTCCTTACTAAGGCAGCGTTTCTCAACTTTAGCAAACTTGAAGATGGGTGGACTTCAGGAATGGGCTTCAAAAATTTTAGCAAGGGGTTCTCTGCCCGGTTGATGGGTGGGTGTGGCCATGGTGGGCATGGCCTAGTCGGCCTCCTGCACCACGGTGGGGGGTGTTTTTGCCCTCCCTGGGCTCCAAAGGCTTTCCTTGAGCCTCTGGGAGGGTGAAAATGGCCTCCCCAAGCTCCGGAGGCCCTCTGGAGGCCAGAAACGGCCCAGTTTCCAGCATTCCCAAACTTCCGGTAGACCCATTTTTTGCCCTCCCTGAGCCTCCATGTGCACCCTACACTTACCTGCATCCAAAACAGACCACGTGGGGACTTCTGGGAGCGGCGGGGCAGGGTGGATGGGGCCAGCCAGGAGTGTGATTTGGGGGTTCTCCAAACTGTACAAAATCTAAGCTAGAGATTCTCCCGAACCCCTGCGAACCCCCAGCAGCCCACCCCGGTGGACCTCAATTCCCAGGATTCTCCAGCCAGCATATAATTCTGGGAGTTGAAGTCCGCTCGTCTTAAAGTGGCCACGGTTGAGACACTCCATACTCAGGTGTGAGTCACTTCTTCATCTCACATTCTTCCCTCTTTAGGAGCAAGACAATCTGAACGACGCTGAGGAACGCTGCGACCAGCTGATCAAGAACAAGATCCAGCTGGAGGCCAAAGTGAAAGAGATAACTGAACGGCTTGAAGATGAAGAGGAAATGAATGCCGAACTGACCGCCAAGAAGCGGAAGCTGGAAGACGAATGTTCGGAACTCAAGAAAGATATTGATGACCTGGAGTTGACCTTGGCCAAGGTGGAGAAGGAGAAGCATGCCACGGAGAACAAGGTAAGGATGGATTTGAAGTGGCATGGAATCCAAAATCTATTAGGTGGCCAAGGGGATATCAGAAATATTGGTTGGGGGCCATCATTCATGGAAATGTTGATCTTGGTGGGGAAGAGGTGGTGGTGAAGGAGGTGGAAGAGGAAGGGGAGAAGAGGAAGAGGAAGAATGTGGGGCCCTTGCTTATCTCCGAGCTTTATTCTTTTCTTCTAGACGTTTCATTACCCAACTAGTCAACATCATCAGTGCTAGAAGGGAGTGGGGTTTGTGGAGAGGAGGAAGAGGTGGAGGAGGAGGAGAGCTATGCGGTCCTTGGTCCTCTCTGAGCTTGGTTGTTTTCCTCCATTCATGACCCAATTAGAGAACATCATCAGTGGTAGAAGAAGAGAGCAAGCTTGCTCTCTTTATAAAGAGAGCAAACGCACCTCCCTTTTAGCACTGCTGTTGTTACCTAGTTGGGTCATGAAACGTCTGCGGGGAAAACAACCAAGCTCAGAGAGGACCAAAGATCCCACAATTAGGAATATCTGCAAGTGTGCACACACACACTCTCTCTCTCTCTGTCACATACACACAAATAGCTGCCCTACACAACATCCGGCCATTAGTTCCCTGATACAGTATTATTTATTCCAGCGGATGACAAAACAGGTCCTTTGTGATCTGCCACTTGGACAGATCTTTAAGGCCTTGGATTTAAGCAGCAAAGTAACAAGCTTTCATTCATCCAAAGAGTTGGGGATTGTGAGAGACACAATCCACTGATGTGAAACCTCCACAGTTAGATGTGACCTGGGTAACTAAGTCGCCAGATCTTCAGGTGTCCACCAAGCAGTGGTGGGTTCCTCCCGATTCGGTCCGGTTCGACCGAGCCGGTAGCGGTGATGATATGATGTCACCGAACCGATTCTCCCCCCCCACCCTCCCACCCCCCCACCCCCCCCCACGTTATTCTTACCTTTTATTTGGTCCCACCCCCAATCTATTGCTGCCTCCTGAGTCCCAGCTGATGACTAGAGGGAAAAAACCTGTTTAAACTCTTGCCGTGGGGCTTCAAAGGGCTGTCCTACAGCTGATCAGTGTTAAAAGCAAACAAATGAGTCGGGTCGTAAGTGCGAGGACTGGTCGCAAGTGTGAGGACCTTCCAGAAATGACTCTGACCAGCTAGCCACGCCCACCTAGTCACATGACCTCCAAGCCACACCCACAAAATAAGCCATGCCCACAGAACCGGTAGTAAAAAAAATTAGAACCCACCCCTGCCACCAAGGTGTGAATTTTTGACAGCTCTCGGCAGCTGATGTGGTATGTTGTGATATGACCACAGGTGAAGAATCTTACCGAAGAAATGGCTGGTTTGGATGAAATCATCGTCAAGCTAACCAAAGAGAAGAAGGCTCTCCAAGAGGCCCACCAGCAAGCTCTGGATGACCTTCAAGCGGAAGAAGACAAGGTCAACACGTTGACCAAAGCCAAGGTCAAACTGGAACAACAGATGGATGATGTAAGTACACCGACCTTGGGGTGCCAGAAATTGTGCCTGTCCCACGTTTTCCTAGAGAAAATTTCCTGGTGAGAAGATGCTAGAACAGTGATGGTGAACCTTTTCGGCACCGAGTACCCAAACCGGAACGCGCTTCCATGCATGTGCCTCCGTATGCGCTGGAGCACCGGAAACCCAAAGACCAGCTGGCTGGCGCACGCACAGCTGTTTTTTGGGCGGGTTTTTTGGCCATTTTTTGGCCCAAAAAACAGCCCAGAAAATGGTCTAGTTTTTTGGGTTGTTTTTCAGGCCATTTTCAGACTGTTTTTTGGGGATGTTTTCAGCCCATTTTTAGGCTGTTTTCCTGGGCTGTTTTTGGCTGTTTTTTGGCCCGTTTTCAGGCCGTTTTTCTGGGCCTTTTTCAGGCCGTTTTCCTGAGCTTTCCTGGATGTTTTTTGGGATGTTTTCAGGCCATTTTTTGGGCCATTTTCATGCCCTTTTCCTGGGCCGTTTTTGGCCATTTTTTGGCTCGTTTTCAAGCGGTTTTCTGGGCCATTTTCAGGCCGTTTTCCAGAGCCATTATCAGGCCATTTTTGGGCTGTTTTCAGGCTGTTTTTTGGGATGTTTTCTGCCCATTTTTTGAGCCATTTACAGGCTTTTTTCCTGGGCTGTTTTTGGCCGTTTTTTGGGCCATTTTCAGGCCATTTTTCTGGACCTTTTTCAGGTCGTTTTCCTGAGCTGTTTCCCAGCTGTTTTTTGGAATGTTTTCAGGCCCTTTTCCTGGGCCGTTTTTGGACATTTTTTGGCCATTTTCAGGCCATTATTTTGGGCCATTTTCAGGCCATTTTCCTGGGCCATTTTTGGCCATTTTCTGGGCCATTTTCAGGCCATTTTCTGGGGCCATTTTCAAACTGTTTTTCTGGGCTGTTTTTGGCTGTTTTTTGGCTCGTTTTCAGGCTGTTTTTCTGGGCCATTTTCAGGCCGTTTTCCAGAGCCGTTTCCAGGCCATTTTTTGGGCCATTTTCAGGCTGTTTTCCGGTGCTCCAGTGCCCGCAAAGACCAGCTGGTGTGCCGGAAACCAGAAGAGCAGCTGGCGACAGTGTGCATGGCCACAGAGAGGGCCCTGCGTGCCACCTCTGGCACGTGTGCCATAGGTTCACCATCACGGCGCTAGAACATAGAACATAGAACAATGGGGCTGGAAGCGACCTCAAAGGACTTAGTCCCAATTCCTACAGAATTGACCAAAGCTGATTTGGTTTTTCTTGGCCTGACAGCTGGAAGGCTCCTTGGAACAGGAGAAGAAGATCCGCATGGACCTTGAGCGGGCCAAGAGGAAGCTGGAAGGAGACTTGAAGCTGGCCCAAGAAAGCATCATGGATCTGGAGAACGACAGGCAACAACTTGACGAAAAGCTGAAAAAGTAGGTCTAATACGTAATTACAGAGGTGTAAGCTGTTGTCTGTCTCTTTACCGCTGGATCCCAACCCGGTTCTCCTTCCCGATCCTCAGGAAAGATTTTGAGTTGAACGCCTTGAACGCTAGAATTGAAGATGAGCAGTCCTTGGCCGCCCAGTTACAGAAGAAACTCAAAGAGTTACAGGTACAAAAGTCCAAAAGTCTACATTGGTGTGGTTTCTCTTAAAAAAAAAAAAATCTAGATCAAAATTAGAAAACAGCATTTTTGAATAAGGTCTAGAACAGGCAGGGGTGAAATGCTCCCGGTTTGGACCGGATCACTCGATCCAGTAGCGATGGCAGTGGGTGGTTCGGAGAACCGGTAGCAAAAATCCCTGCCCACCCCGCACCCCCCATGCCCAGCTGAGCCGCACGACTTTTAAAAGCATCCTCTTCGGCAAAGGCTTTTTTTTTTTTTGTTTACTTTTAAAAGCATTTTTTCTACAACCTCTTCGGCCAAAAAAATGCTTTTAAAAGTAAAAAAAAAAAAAACTCTGATGATCGCGCGGCTCAGCTGGGATCGTCAGAGGCTTTTAAAAGCATTTTTTTCTACAGCCTCTTCGGCCGAAAAGGTTGCAGAACAGAAAAAATGCTTTTAAAAGTAAAAAAAAAAAAAAAAAGTTGGCCACGCCCACCCAGTCACATTCCCACCACCACCAAGCCACGCCCACAGAACCGGTAGTAACAAATTTTACATTTCACCACTGAGAACAGGGATGTCAACCTCAATTTCATTGAGGGCCACATCGGGGCTGTGGTTGACTTCGGAGGGGGGAGCCGGGGGGGGGGCATGGCCGACTGTGTGGGCATGCCCAGTTTGACACCACTCACAGGACATGGCCGACTGGGTGGGCGTGGCCAGATGGGTGGGCGTGGCCAGCTTGACGCCACTCCCCAAACGGCTGGCTTGTTTCCTCTTCCCATTGGGTAGACAAGGACGGCCTCACGAGCCAGATCCGACCACGTCATGGGCCAACTCTGGTCTAGGATGTCAAACATGGTATCCATGAGTACCAAAATACTCACTGGTACCACTCTTTGTTTCCACTAATCAATAGCCATAATACAACCACCATAAGGTTCTCATGGGCTGAAGTAGTTGAGAACTTCAAATCTAGTTGGGCTCTAACCGGTGGTGGGATTCCAAAATTGCGCAGCACTCAAAAGACCGCCCTCGGTGTCAGCGCTGGTGAGCTGAGCTGTTGTTTAGCTCAGTTGAGGTGCGGCAATCAGCTCTGCTGCGCGAATCAGCTGAGCTAAAAAAATAAGGGAATATAGAACAGGGAACGGCGGAGCCGGGAGGGCAGAGCCAGCCAGAGGTGGTATTTGCTGGTTCTTGAAACTATTCAAAATTTCCGCTACCAGTTCTCCCGAACCGGATGAATACCACTTCTGGTTCTACCTAAATTATTGGTTCTCGAGGATATATATTTTTTGTGTTTCCGATGTCTTTCTCTGGAAGTTCTTAGGATCTTAGGTTTGGGTTTGGCCACCTGGAGATGTCAGATTGATTTTGAGTCTAAATTCATTCAGATGAAGTCCACTTTTTTGACACATTAAACGGCCTCCTTCTCCCTGACCCAGGCCCGGATCGAGGAACTGGAGGAAGAATTAGAAGCGGAGCGCACGGCTCGCGCCAAGGTGGAAAAACAGCGGTCCGAACTTTCGCGAGAACTGGAGGAGATCAGCGAGCGTCTGGAAGAAGCCGGAGGGGCCACTTCGGTGCAGATCGAGATGAACAAGAAGCGGGAGGCTGAGTTCCAGAAGATGCGGCGCGACCTGGAAGAGTCCACGCTGCAGCACGAGGCCACGGCGGCCACCCTGCGCAAGAAGCACGCGGATTCCGTGGCCGAGCTGGGCGAGCAGATCGACAACCTGCAGCGGGTGAAGCAGAAGCTGGAGAAGGAGAAGAGCGAGCTGAAGCTAGAAGTGGACGACATGGCCTCCAACATGGAGCAGCTCACGAAAGCCAAGGTCCGACATTAATGAAGGCGGGGTGGGACCTCCCCCCCCATTGGAGCTGCCCCTTAGAAGTGGGTGGGGGGAAATGCAGATTTGTGGACAAGGTTGGGCTTTAGGGATGGCTCAGGAGACACAGTAATAATTAATTTGGAAAGGGAGAAGTGCCCAAAAGATGAGGAGAACATGAATCGTTCCTACATCTGAACCGGATCTGCTCCTCAATGTTTTGGTTCTTAAAGATCTGAACTTTTACTCAACCTTCCTCCTGTTTTCTTTTTCTTTGAACCTGTCATTCCATGCTCCTTTATTATTTTTTTTATATGTCATCATGGCATATCATGATCGTCATCCTCAACCAGCACAGCCATGTTTGGAAGGATGATAGGAGTTGTTGTTCGATGTATGTCAAGACAAAATGACTTGTTTCTCCAGCTGTCTGTCTGTCCATCCATCCACCCACCCACCCACTCACCTATCCATCCATCCATCCATCGTCTTATCCATCCATCCATCTTTCCATCCTTCTATCTATCCATCGATCCATCGATCCATCCATCGATCCATCCTTCTTTCCTTCCATCCATCCAACCATTCATCCATCCTCATCCATCCTCTCATCCATCCATCTTTCCATCCTTCTATTTATCCATCCATCCCTTCTTCCATCCATCCATCCTTCTTTCCTTCCATCCATCCAACCATTCATCCATCCATATATCCAACCAACCATTTATCCATCCTCATCCATCCATCCTCTCATCCATCCATCTTTCCATCCTTCCATCCCTTTTTCCATCCATCCATCCTTCTTTCCTTCCATCCATCCAACCATTCATCCATCCTCATCCATCCATCTTCTCTTCCATCCATCTTTCCATCCTTCTAGCTATCCATCCACCCCTTCTTCCATCCATCCAACCATCCTTCTTTCCTTCCATCCATCCATCCAACCATCCATCCATCCTCATCCATCTGTCCTTCTTTCTTTCCATCCATCTATCCAACCATTCATCCATCAATCCAACCATCCTCCATCCTCATCCATCCATCCTCTCATCCATCCATCTTTCCATCCTTTTATCTATCCATCCATCCATTCTTCCATCCATCCCTTCTTCCTTCCTTCCATTCTTCCTTCCTTCCTTCCACCCACCCACCCACCCATCCTTTATTTAAATCTATTTCTCTAGGTTTTTTCACCATGTCTTCTCCTTCTGGAACTCTAGGCCAACCTGGAGAAGATGTGTCGGACTTTTGAAGACCAAATGAATGAGCACCGGGCCAAGTCCGAAGAGTCTCAACGCATGGTCCACGACCTCACCTCGCAACGAGCCAAGCTCCAGACCGAGAACGGTAAGCAGTGGGAGAACTCTACACGCTTATCCTTAAGAACTCCAATCGTTCTCTTGGTCTTCTTTTTCCAAAATTGTCCACTTTCACCAACAAATTGTCACAATCTTTCTTGGAGATACTAAACCTGAGGAATAATCTGTCAGAATACAGATAATTCCCAATTTACAACCAGTTGTTCGGCAACCATTCAAAGTTCTGACAGATCTACCTGGAGGACACCAACAACCTGGGTTTGAAGTTCTAATGGCCGTTACCCCCCTGTGGTCACATGGCCACATGGACCCTCAACAACCATGGTCCATTTGTGGTCATTTTGACTATCCTACAATCATGTGACCATGTTTTATGACAATTTCCCCCCCAAACTCGGCAATTCACTTTCAAATTTTGGTGAAATCATCCCCATACCAAACCATCGATTCACTTAATAAGCGTGATGTTCGCTTAATGACTCAGATTCACTTAACGACCAGTGTTTTTCTTAACAACCACCAGCGATCTGACCTCCCTGTTTTACGACCATTTCCACCATGATAGATTATAGATTACAGATTATCAGAGTTGGAAGGGACCTTGTAGGTCATCTAGTCCAATCCCCCACCCAAGCAGGAGATCCTACATCATTTTGGACACGTGGCAGTCCAGTCTCTTCTTGAAAGCTTCCAGTGATGAAGCTCTCACAACTTCCGAAGGCAACTTCTGTTCCATTGATTGATGGTTCTCACTGTCAGAAAATGTCTCCTTATTTCCAGGTTGAATCTCTCCTTGATCAGTTTCCATCCATTATTCCTTGTCTGGCCTTCGGGTGATTTGGAGAATAGCTTGACCCTGCCTCCTCTCTGTAACAGCCCCTCAAATATTGGAAGACTGCTATCATGTCTCCCCTGGTCCTTCTCTTCACTAGACTAGCCAGGCCCAGTTCCTGCAACTGTTCATCGTATGTTTTAGCCTCCAGTCCCCTAATCCTCCTGGTTGCTCTTCTCTGCACTTTTTCTAGAGTCTCAACATCTTTTTTTATAGTGTGGGGACCAATGATAGGCAGGCTCCATTATGGTCCTAACATGAGGACTACCTGTAACCAATTGTCCACCGCCAAGCGAGCCTTCTGGTGAGATCTTCGTCCTTCATTCTCCCTTGCCTATGTTTTTTTTTAAATTATTATTCCAGGCGAATTGTCCCGCCAGTTGGATGAGAAGGAAGCTTTGATCAGCCAGCTGACACGGGGAAAGTTGACCTACACCCAACAGCTAGAAGATCTGAAGAGGCAACTTGAAGAGGAAGCGAAGGCATGAGACACATGGAGGCTGAGGGTCACGAGGGACAAATTGAGAGAGATGGATGTTGTGGCCTGCCAGTGGAGCTGGCAGCAGATTCGGACAGTGAGGAGGTTGGGGAGGAACATGGGACAGTCCTGGAGTCTGGGGAAGGCTCTGATGAGGGCTCTGCGTCGGAGGCAGAAATGCCGTACGCCAGTTATCAGCTGCCTTCGGAGTGAGACATCAGTGAGGCAGATGAACAGCTGGAGCCGGTTCCCAGTGTGCACAGAGTTTCCAGACAAAGGGAACAGCTTAAAGAACAAGGGTCGACTAGAGAGTAAGGCCACAGACGAAGAGAACAGCTTAAAGAACAAGGGGCGACTAGGGAGTAAGGTGGACAATGAATGGCCCCTCTCAGAGGGAATAAAAGAGGAGCGACAGGGGAGTGGAGTTTGCAGGAGACAATTAGTTCACTTAATTGGTTTGTGGCTCCTTGCCAAGTTTTGAAGATATCGGCCTGGCAGCTCTCCAAGCCAGATAAGGTCTGTGACTGTAAATTCTCCCTTGAAAGACTTTGCTGGAGGTGAATGAGAGGAATTCACAGTAACTTAATAAAAAGTGGGTTTTGTCGGGACAAGGACTCTGCTTCACGCTCTGGGGAAGCCTAGGTCAGAACAATGGAGCTAGCTAGGCCAAGAACGAGACACTGACAGTGCATCTCCGTTCTTCTCCACCTCTAGGCCAAGAATGCTTTGGCCCACGCGCTCCAGTCGGCCCGCCACGACTGTGACCTTCTGAGGGAACAGTACGAAGAAGAAACAGAGGCCAAAGCTGAGCTCCAGCGCTCACTCTCCAAGGCCAACTCAGAGGTGGCCCAGTGGAGAACCAAGTATGAAACCGACGCCATCCAGAGAACAGAGGAACTGGAGGAGGCCAAGTGAGTGACTCCATCATCTTCATCCATGTCCCCAGAGAAGATCCATCACCTGAGTGGTTCTTCTCCTCATTCCCGGTTTTCCTCCTCGTCCCTCTCCAATTCATTATGTCCCTCTACATCCAAGATGGTTCCCTTCCACCCCATCCTGACATCCTCACTTTCACTTTCCCTCAGAAACTGGTTAGCTTTGAGTTGACCCATAAATGTCCTACCTTCCAGTTTAGCCTGGGTGTCCCATCATCTTCATGGTATTGGGGTGGGGGCCGACTGACATCGGGACGTCTTCTCACCTATCAGGAAGAAGCTGGCTCAGCGGCTTCAGGATGCCGAAGAAGCGGTGGAGGCGGTGAACGCCAAGTGTTCCTCGCTGGAGAAGACCAAACACCGCCTGCAGAACGAGATTGAAGATCTCATGGTGGATGTGGAGCGTTCAAACGCGGCCGCGGCCGCCCTGGATAAGAAGCAAAGGAACTTCGACAAAGTATGTTGAGGAACATGGGAGAAACAGAGCAGAGGATTATGGGTGGGGGAAATCTTACGATGTGGACTCTTCAGGGGGGGGAATAAGGGACCACAGGTAGTCCTCGACATACAATCACAATTGATGTCTGTTCCTAAGTGAGACATTTGTGATGTGAGTTTTGGCCCCATTTTACCACCTTTCTTGCCACAGTCGTTAAGGGAATCACTGCAGTTGTTAAGTGAGTGACATGGTTGTTAAGCAAATGTGGTTTCCCCATTGACTTTGCTTGTCGAAAGGTCGCAAAAGGGGATCACATGACCTCAGGACACTGCAACCGTCATAAATACGAGTCAGTTGCCAAGCGTCCGAATGTTGATCATGGGACCATGTGGATAATGCAACGGTCATGTGAAAAAATGGTCGTCACTTTTTTCCCAAGCTGTTGTAACTTTGAACGGTCACTAAACGAATGGTTGTAGGTTGAGTACTACCTGTATACAGGTGGTGCTCAACTTACAAATGATCGCTTAACAACTGTTCAAAGTTACAACTTTCTTCTTCTTCTTCTTCTTCTTCTTCTTCTTCTTCTTCTTCTTCTTTTCTTCTTCTTCTTCTTCTTCTTCTTCTTCTTCTTCTTCTCTTCTTCTTCTTCTTCTTCTTCTTCTTCTTCTTCTTCTTCTTCTCCTTCTTCTCCTTCTTCTCCTCCTCCTCCTCCTTCTTCTCCTTTTCCTTCTGCTCCTCCTCCTCCTCCCTCCACCCCAGATCTTGTCAGAGTGGAAGCAAAAGTTTGAGGAGTCCCAAACTGAACTGGAGTCATCTCAGAAAGAGGCCAGGTCCCTCAGTACAGAGCTCTTCAAACTGAAGAATGCCTACGAGGAATCTCTGGAACATCTGGAGACCATCAAGAGGGAGAACAAGAACTTGCAAGGTGGGTCCGTCCCCTTCACGTTGAGAGCCTCCTTATTTCTAGGCATTGCTTCCAACATTTTCTTGTCTTTTTGTACAGAGGAGATTTCGGATCTCACCGAGCAGCTCGGAAGCACTGGCAAGACCATCAATGAGCTTGAGAAGACGCGGAAGGGGCTGGAGGCCGAGAAGTTGGAGCTGCAGGCGGCTCTTGAGGAAGCTGAGGTGAGAAGTCCTCCGGGCTGTGAAAAACCAGCAACCTCAACTCAAGTTCTCCACCATTTTGTTTTCAGTTGAGTTCTTCCTGGGCTTCAGGAGGACCTTCAGAATGTGGATGAAGAACTCAAAATGGTGGCTAAAGCAACATTGTTCTTTCTAGACTCCATTTCTTCTCATCTTCAAAAATATGAGGAGGGTATCAGGGCTTCAATGAATGCCCTAATTAACTCATGAGCCTCGAGCCAAGTTTCAAGAGAAATCCAGTTATTTATTAGGAGCAACATATCGGCAGCTTCCCAAGTGTAGTCAACTCTGCCGCACGTAATTTACGGCTCAACTATGACCGTTTCCCCCTACTCTCAGGCTGTGTCATAAATCACATTCTCCAAAGAGGCACTTTCATGGGCTGTAGAAACCACGCCTCACAAACTGGCTCTGGTAATCTGAGATCCATCCTTGAAGGAAGGTATGCGTGGAATGTGGCAGCTGAATTGCTCTGTCAGTTCTCCCCTCTTTCTGCCCATGGCAACTCAAGAGCAGACTAGAAATGCTTTGCGAGTTGACAGAGGATTGGACTAGAAGACCTCCAAGGTCCCTTCCAGCTCTATTCTGATTGATCGATAGTCAAGGACTGGAAGCTTAGCAGGGATGAAACAATTGTGTTTATGGTTATTAAGAAATTTACCACACCATAGATAGCTCCATCTATGGGGAGTGAGTTCCATTCATTGGGTACAGGCAGTCCTCGACTTACAGCGAAAATTGAGCCCCAAATTTTTGTTGCTGAGCGAGTCCGTTGTTAAGTGAGTTTTGCCCCATTTTACGACCTTTCTTGCCGTGGTTGTTAAGTTGAATCCCTGCAAGTTGTTAAGTTAGTAACACAATTATTAAGTGAACCTGGCTTCCCCATTGACATTTGTTCGTCAGAAGGTCGCTAAAGGGAGATCACGTGACCCCGGGACACTGCAACTGTCGTAAATACGAGTCAGTTGCGGAGTGTCCAAATTTTGACTACGTGAACGTGGGGAAGCTGCAACGGTCATAAGTGTGAAAAACGGTCCCAAGTCACTTTTTCCAGTGCCATTGTAACTTGGAACGGTCACTAAATGAACTGTTGTAAGTGGAGGACCAGATGTATTTTAGTTTCTTCACTGGAAATACGAGTAGTAATATTTGGGGGCATCAGAAACCTTGAGAACTTGGTCTCAAGTGCAGACAAAATGGCCGCTGTGATAGAATTGTCTTCTCACAAAATGGCGGCCACGATGATCCAGAAGTGATGGAGCTTTCTGGAGGCCACAAGTTGGTGTCTGAGATCCTGTTGGTATCACGGTCACCATGTTGGCTACCCAGGATCTAAGGATTCTCTCTCGTCCAACTTTTCCCCAAACCTCCAGGCTTCTCTCGAACACGAGGAAGGCAAGATCCTCCGAGCTCAGCTGGAGTTCAACCAGATCAAGGCCGAAATGGAGCGCAAGTTGGCCGAGAAGGACGAAGAGATGGAGCAGGCCAAGCGGAATCACCTCAGGACGGTGGACTCGCTCCAAGCTTCCTTGGATGCCGAGACCCGCAGCCGCAACGAGGCCTTGAGGGTCAAGAAGAAGATGGAGGGCGACCTCAACGAGATGGAGATTCAACTCAGCCATGCCAACCGCATAGCAGTCGAAGCTCAGAAGCAAGTGAAATCTTTGCAAGGCTACCTGAAGGTACGGCCTGGATGTTGATCTGGTGGAGGACCTTCCTTCCTCCCTTCCTCCCTTCCTTCCTTCCTTTCTTCCTTCCTTCCTTCCTTCCGCTTCCTCTCCTTCCCTCCTCCCTCCCTTACCTCTATTCCTTCCTCCTTCCTGCCTTCCTCCCTCCTTCCCTTCTTGCCTTCCTTCCTTTCTTCCTTCCTTTCTCTCTTTCCCTCCTCACTTCTTTCCTTCTTTCCTTCCTTCCTCCTTCCTGCCTCCCTCCCTCCCTTCTTCCCTCCTCCGTTCTTTCCTTACTCCCTTCCTGGCTTCCTCCCTCCCTTTCTTTTCTTCCTTCCATCTTCCTTCCTTTTTTTCTTTCCTCCCTCCCTCCCATACTTTCTTCCTCTTTCCCTCCATCTCTCTCCCTTCTTTCCTTCCTCCCTCCCTCCCTTTCCTCCCTTTCTTCCTTGCATCACACAAGGATTCTTTGTCTCCTTCCTGCCTTCCTCAGTTCTTTCCTTCCTTCCTTTCCTTCCTTCCTCCTTCTCCTTTCTTCCTTCCTTCCTCTCTTCCTCTCCCTTCTTCTCCTTCCTTCCTTCATCCCTACTTTCCTCCCTCTCCCTCCATCTCATCCACTCTCCCACCCTCCCCTTCTTCCTTCCTTCCACTCTCCCTTCTTTCTTTTCCTTCCATCTTCCTTCCTTTCTTTTTTCCTTCCTTCCTTCTTTCCTTCTCATTCTCTTTTCCTTCCTTCTTTCTTTCCTCCCTCCCCCCCCCCCCCCCCTCCCTCCCTCCCTTCCTCCCTCCCTCCCTCCGTCTGTCCGTCCGTCCGTCTTCAGCATGGTTCCAGTTCAGCTTTCCCCCTTGCTCATTCCACCTCTCCTTCCCTTCTTCCTAGGACACTCACATACAGCTGGACGACGCGATCCGAGCCAACGAGGACCTGAAGGAAAACATCGCCATCGTGGAGCGAAGGAACAACCTGCTCCAGGCTGAGCTGGAGGAGTTGCGGGCCGTGGTGGAGCAGACGGAAAGGGCCCGGAAACTGGCGGAACAAGAACTCATCGAAACCAGTGAAAGAGTCCAGCTCCTTCACACCCAGGTAAGGACGATCTGATAGTTCTCCAAGCTCCTCCGGGGTTGGGAGGAGCCAAGAGAGATGCCCTCCTGGTCCTGCTTCCATGAAATTATTTCCACTATGTCACGTTCCAGAAATTAAAGACTCTGTTGATCTCTTCTCTTCTCTTCTCTTCTCTTCTCTTCTCTTCTCTTCTCGTCTCGTCTCGTCTCGTCTCTTCTCTTCTCTTCTCTTCTCTTCTCTTCTCTTCTCTTTCTTAACTTCTTCCTTTCTTTTTCTCTCTTCTCTTCTCTCCTCTCCCTTTTATTCTCTTCTTCTCTTCTCTTCTCTTCTCTTCTCTTCTCTTCTCTTCTCCCCACCTTTCCCTTCCCCTCCCCTCCTCTCCTCTCCTCTCCCCTTTCTTAATGTCTTCCTTTCTTTTTCTCTTCTTTTCTTCTTCTCTTTTCCTCTCCTCTCCCCTCCCCTCTCCTCTCCCTTTTCTTAATTTCTTCCTTTCTTTTTCTCTCTTCTCTTCTCTTTTCTTCTCTCCTCTCCCTTTCCTTCTCTCCTCTTCCTTTCTTTTTTCTCTTCTTTTCTCCTCTTCCCTCCTCTCCCTTTTCTTATCTTCTTCCTTTTTCTCTCTCTTCTCTTCTCCTTTCCTCTCCCCTCCCCTCCTCTCCTACCTCTATCTCTCTCTCTTCCTCTCCTTCTTTTTTTGTTTCCTTCCTTCTCTCTTTCCTTCCTTCCTCCTTTCTTTCTCCCTTCCCTTCCTCCTCCTCTCCTTCCTTTCTTCCTTCTTTCTTTCCTTCCTTCTCTCTTTCCTTCCTTCCTTCCTCCTCTCCTCCCCGCAGAATACCAGTCTTATCAACCAGAAAAAGAAGATGGAGTCCGACCTCTCCCAGCTGCAGACAGATATGGAAGATGCCATTCAGGAATGCAGAAATGCTGAAGAGAAGGCTAAGAAAGCTATCACAGATGTGAGTGACACTTTTAGCGCATCTACTTTTCCAAGCAAGCACTAATTCCAATGAGGAGCTATTTAGAAAGCATCGGTTTTTGGGCTGCAACTATCTACAGTAAGTGACCAGCAGATGGCAGCAAAGGGAAATTTTCTGTCTCTCTTTACTGCCATCTTCTGGCCACTTCGATGCTTGCAGACCCAACCTGGTATCGGATAACAGAAAACAAGAGTGGTTAATTTGGAACAGATGCCTTCATTGTGCACAGGGGTTTATTATTACTAAATTAATGTCATGCTATCTTTGACGGCTATTATTAATTCGGAAAGGATCGTAGGTCCTGTTTTGAGATCAACTCACACGGCAGCCCTTTCTTTAACGTCCAAGAATAGTTTATGAGTTATAGATGAACCTGAGATAAAATCTTTGCTTTTTTTATGAAAAAAACAAGAGCTAAAAAAATGGCATTCACTGAGGAAAGGTATATAGGTTCTGGTCTCCCTCTTCCACACATAACCCCACAGAAGTGGGCTTCATATTCTGTCACCATCGGTTCGCCCAGCACCGGAAATGTGAGTGGTGTGGCTGTCAGGTTTCGATGTCATCTCAAATAAATTGCACTCCCAAACAATTAATCTTTGCTGAAATATTCCATTTATTGAGTACGACAGATCTGGCCCCGACTTCATCGTAGCCAATACTAACCCTCTGACCCCCAAACCCTTCCCTTTCCGTTCCCCAATTCTCATCTTCTCATTGGCCATCTTCCAAGTCAGTCTCCCCAGCTTCTGACCTCACCCCACAGGAATGTTCCCCCCTCCCATCCCATCTCCTAGGGGATATTATCTACAGAGAAAATAAGTAGGTGGAAAGTCAAGCCTCGTCTTTTTATGGCAGCATCAGAATGCTGACAGCAGCGTCAAACAACACAGGAATTTGTTCGCTCACGTGTGCCATCCGCACATGCATGCAGTGTCAAACAACACGGGAATTCGCTCGTGTGTGCTGTCCACACCACAGCGATATAGGACGGGATTGCGCCCGGGCAGATCGCTACTACCAGTTCACCTGAACTGGTCCGAACCGGCTGAATACCACCTCTGATACCCTCCAGCACACCTCTCTTCCTTACACCCATAAAGCTGATTTCAGAAGACTCTGTGATGAAGGATGAGGACAAAAGTTATGTGTGAAAGAGAAAGCAAGGTTGACCATGGGGTGTCCATGGGGCAGGATCTCCCCTCTTCTCCATAACAACCCCGTGGGGCCAAAATACCTCCACTTTCTCCTGATTTTAATAATAAGGAGATCGAAAGTCCATGAATTGAGAGACATCAACAGGTTTTCCTTTGCTTTGATCATAATCATAATCTTCACACGAATATGATCAATTCTTGGAAGGAGTAAACATATGAGAGGTCTCCCCAATCTAAAATCATGTCCTTCTGTCTGGTGGACACGTTTCTCCATTGTCCTCTTGAATGGCCATGATGGCAGAGGAGCTGAAGAAGCGATCCACTTAACCAGGGGTGGTATTCACTTACCTTCACTACCGGTTCGCAAATGTGAGCGCGCAGAGCGTCAAAAACAGGACGTGATGATGTCCGGGTGGGTGGGCGGAGCTTCCCACAGCCGCCACTACTGGTTTGCCCAAACTGGATAGAACTGGCTGAATACCACCAATGCATTTAACCACAATGTGTAACAGCTATAATTCTGGGCTCAATTATGGTCACAAGTCGTGGAGATCTAAAATCTGAAATAAGGCACATCTCCAGGTCCTCCTTTGATTTGGTCCACCAGGAGCATCAAAAGAAGACCCGTAATGTTGACATGAATAATTAGCCTTTGAGTTTAGGACTAAATTCCCAATTCATGCAAAGAGTGAAGCCTGGTGGACATCTTTTTCTCTCATCCTCTTGAACGGGGCAGGCGGCCATGATGGCGGAGGAACTGAAGAAGGAACAGGACACCAGCGCCCACCTGGAGAGGATGAAGAAGAACATGGAGCAGACCATCAAGGACCTCCAGTTGCGTCTGGATGAGGCGGAGCAGCTGGCCCTCAAGGGCGGCAAGAAGCAGCTTCAGAAACTGGAGGCCCGAGTGCGAGAGCTGGAGAACGAGCTGGAAGGGGAGCAGAAACGCAATGCGGAGAACGTCAAAGGGATGCGCAAGTGTGAGAGACGCATCAAGGAGCTCACCTACCAGGTGAGGAGACACAGGTTAACCTGACTGGTTCTGTTACAACCTGGTTCTGAAGCCAAGTTTTTGTGTGGAATGGGTGGATCGGACATGGTGACTTCAACAAAGCTTTTGAGGCACCCCTCTAAAATGGGTGGGATGAAGAATTTGGGGTTGGTTGGATGGATTGAACTGCATTTCCCCCCCTGGAATCTTATAAAATATAACATTTTGTCCATCCAAAGAAAATTCCATGAGGTAAAATAATACTCTAGAATAGTATTTCTCAACCTTGCAGTACTTTAAGACATGTGGACGTCAACTCCTAGAATTCCAGAATACTCTAGAATAGTGTTTCCTCAACCTTGGGTACTTTAAGACGGGTGGACATCAACTCCCAGAATTCCAGAATACTCCAGAATAGTCTTTCCTCAGCCTTGGGTACTTTAAGATGGGTGGACTTC
>NW_026844125.1:969102-999102 GCF_029531705.1 Pantherophis guttatus
AAAAGGGACGACTCAGGAGTAAGGCCAGGAGATGATTGGCTTCTCCCATAAAAGAGCAGCAAAGGCTCTTAGGCTCTTTGTAGGAAAGCAATGTTGCTAAATCTGTTTCCAGTTGGCATCTCTTGTTTGTTTCTGAACTTCGTGGGGCTTTGCCAAGAAAGGCCTTTGGCAGGGTGCTGAAGAAGATGAAGGTGTGTGATAAGCCCGAAGGACTTCTTCTGAAGGTCTTGTTTTGCAATTAATTTGGACTCAGCTGAGAGTGAAGTAATTCTCAGCTGTTACAATAAAATAGGTTTGTTTGGGACTAATTGTGTCTTGTAATGACCAAGTGAGCCTGGGTCACAACACAACCTAGAACTAAAGAGAAATTTCCTGAAAGTGAGAAGAATTAATCAGTGGAACGACTTGCCTGTAAAATTTGTGGGTGCTCCATCACTGGAGGTTTTGTCGATGAGATTGGACAACCATTGGTCTGAAATGACATAGGATCTCCTGCTTGAACAGGGGGTTGGATTAAGGTCCCTTCCAACTCTGTTATAGGGATCCTTCCCACACCCCTTTTTCTTCCGTGGGCTGAGATGTCTCTTATCTGATCACTGACTCGTCTGCAGCTCTTCCTCCTGTCTGCCAAGGTCATTCTCACAGTCCAATTTACACCCAGCCAACCTCTGTTCCTTCTTCCTGACCCTTTTCAGACGGTGACGGTGAGGGAGGCCGACATCCACCAGCAGAACCCGCCCAAATTCGACAAGATCGAGGACATGGCCATGCTGACTTTTCTGCACGAACCGGCCGTGCTCTACAATTTGAAGGAGCGCTACGCCTCCTGGATGATCTATGTGAGTAAAGAGACGTCCGTCCTTGGGGGCCCCACTGGAAATCAGGGTTTATTTTCTCCCCCAAAACACCCCTCCCACTTCCAGTGATCTTTGTTGATGTCGTTTTATGGGAGATTCTCTGTCATCCAGGTCATGGTTGTCCCAAAAGTGCTTTTTCAAAAGGCAACTGGACTTGAAGATGTTTTGCTCCTCATCCAAGAAGCTTCTTCAGTTCTGACTAAATGGAGGAAGATAGAAGGATTTGTATTCCTTGCAGTCGTCTGGTCATTAGTACTCTCTCTGAGAGTCATTGAGGCCGCTTGGAGGTCACCTAAATAGTGCAACTAGGTTGTAAATGTTACAACACGGTCCCTTCAGCGGTTTCGAGAAGGTTCCACATCCAATTGCACTATTCAGGGGACCCTTAGGGCTGAGATAAACCTCCAAGTAGCCTCAAAGACTCTCAGAGAGAATACTAACGACCAGATGACTGCAAAGGAATATAAATCCTTCCATCCTCCACCATTCAGTCAGAACTCAAGAAGCTTCTTGGGTGAGAAGTGAAATGTCTTCAAGGAAAAACAAAGCCCAGTTGCCTTTTGAAAAAGCACCTTTGGGTCCTCTTACAGGGAGGGTCAGATGGAAGAGGGGTCAAAAAAGTCAAGATGGCAGCCACAACCATGCATTCATATCCCTGTCGTTTTAATTACACCGGGTTACTCACTTAGCAATCGCAGTGATTCATTTAACAACTGCGTAAAATGGGGCAAAACTCGCTTCACAAAGGTCTCACTGAACGACAGAAATATGGGGGCTCAATTGTGGTCGTACGTCGAGGGCTACTGTATGGAACCGTTCTCCAGCGGAACTTCCATTTTGCTCTTACAATTTCCTGCCGTACCAAATAATGAGTTGAAGCGAACTTCTCCAAATGTTTGGACTTCAACTCCCAGAATTCCTCAGTGGGCGTGGCTATGGCTGAGAATTCTGGGAGATGAAGTTCACTCCATGAGGAGAATATCAGGTTTACAGGAAGTTCAGCAATCGCATCCAGAAGAAAATGCTTCGAATTGTGCAATTTTGAGTGATTTTTTTTGTGGGTTTTTGGTCTTTTTTTCTATCCCAGACTTATTCAGGCCTCTTCTGCGTGACGGTCAACCCATACAAATGGCTCCCCGTCTACAACGCTGAGGTTGTGTCTGCCTACAGGGGGAAAAAGAGAAGCGAAGCCCCTCCCCATATTTTCTCGATCTCCGACAACGCGTATCAATACATGTTGACAGGTAGGAAGCCTTCAAGCAGATGTTGTCAGGATGTTGTGTAGCAGAGAAGAGTTGTAGCTCAGGGTCGAAATGAGGGGTCCTTGGTGCTCTCTGAGTTTGGTTGTTTCCTTGCTGATGTCTCATTACCAAACTAGGGAACTTCATCAGGGTCAGAAGGGAGGGGGGGTTGGAGAGATGAGGAGGAAACAAAGGGGAGGAGTCTTGTGGCCCGCCAGCAGCCTGCGCAGCCGGTGCTCGCGTCAGACAGCGAGGAGGCTGAAGAGGATGTGGTGCCAGAGGCAGAGACTCAACCAGGGCCTTCAGAACCTCCAGAGGCTCCTTCAAGTGGAGAGAGTGAAGTGGAGGAGCCTCTTCTCAATGCTCGAGTATGCATGGCTGCCAAAAGGCAGGAGTGGCTACTCAGGAGAAGGAAGTCTCCACGAGAGTAAGGCTTGAGGATAATTGGCCATTCCCTTAGCCTATTTAAGTCACACGCCGTTAGTAAGTTTCTTGCTGGAAACAACTTGTAATTATCATCAGAGCATTTTTGGAAAAGTCTTATCGTATCTTGTTTTCTGGGCTGGTTGCCAACCTTTGCCGGACTTTGGTTTATTCTTGTTACTTAATAAATTTGATAAGGACTGTTGGGGTGTGTCAATATCCTCGGGAATCCAGAGCTGGGGCAGAACAAGGAGGAGGATTGCGGGGTCCTTGGTACTCTCTGAGTTTGGTTGCTTTTTTGCAGATGTTTCATTACCCAATTAGGAAACATCATCAATGCTAGCAGGGAGGGGGGTTTACAGAGAGGAGGAGGAGAAAGAGGAGGAAGAGTAGGAGGGCTGTGGAGTCCTCTGAGCTCTGTTTTCTTGCAGACGTTTCATTACCAAACTAGGGAACATTATCAGTGCTAGAAGGTAGTGGGGTTTGTGGAGTGAAGGAGAGGAGAGGAGAGGAGAGGAGAGGAGAGGGGAGGGGAGGGGAGGAGAGGGAAGGGGAGGAGAGGGGAGGAGAGGGCGGCTGTGGGATCCTTGGTGTTCTCTGAGCTTGTTTGTTTTCTTGCAGACATTTCATGACCCAACTAAGTAACCTCATCAGTGCTAGAAGAGAGTTGGTTTTGCTCTCTTTTTATATACTTTTTTTTTTAAATTTGATTTATATGCCGCCCTTCTCCGGAGACTCAGGGCGGCTTACAATGTGCTCAGCAATAGCCTTCATTCTTTTGTATATTTATACAAAGTCAGCTTATTGCCCCCACAACTGGGTCCTCAATTTACCTACCTTAGAAAGGATGGAAGGCTGAGTCAACCTTGAGCCTTGGCGAGATTCGAACCTGCAGTAATTGCAGGCAGCTGGTCTTAATAACCAGCTTAATAACAGGGTGCCTTAGACCACTGTACTATCAAGGCTCTTAGTGGCTCGCCCTGTCAGTGTCGATGGGAGTGTTCTTGGTGGTTCCTTGGTTATGCTGTTGTTAATTTCCCAACACGTGGACAGACCTAACCATAGTTTCACCAGGGTAGGGTAGCGACGAACATCCTAGAGACTAAGCTAAGTCCAAAAACGCTAGAGAATTCTAGGAAGCCTGGCACTCAGGCAAATCGGCCATCAACGGGCACACAGAGATAAGCAACAACTACATACCATTCAAAAATGGGAAGCGAAAAGCCAAAGGGGAAACAAAAAGACTCCGACACCTCCTCACCATCAATTAACACCAGTGGTGGGTTGCACATTATGTTGCTACCGGTTCGCCCTGCGCATCCACGCTCACTTCATGTGTGTGCGCGTACTCCTGTCTTCTGCACATGCGCTTTGCTCTCACATGCAGCTTCCGTGCATGCGCCCGGCCTCAAAAATGTACCTAAATAGGACAGCATAGAGCCAGGGCAGACCCACCCGTGATTTCCGCTACCAGTTCGAGCAAACCGGTCCGAACCGGCTGAATACCACCCCTGATTAACATCCAGATGAGCAGAGACTAACACCAAGATCAACAATCAAGAAGTAAACAACACCCCAATCAAGGAACCACCAACGCAGACAAACAAGCTAAGAGTAAACAACAGCCTAATTTACAGTAGCAACTGTCGCCAAAATGGTCCTAAATTCGGACACGGCTGACTTAATGACCGCCTTGTTTTATCAATGGAAATTGTCTTCCCAGTGGTGGTCGTAAGTCGAGCACTGCCTCTGGATGGTGTCAGAGCTACCCATCCATGGTCAAAGATGAACGAATGGGTTAAATTCGACTCCACTCTGAGCCCTTCTTGATATTTGCTACTTTCTTTCAGATCGAGAAAATCAATCTGTCCTCATCACGTGAGTACCAAAATGCATCTTCTCACTAAAGTTTTAAAAGCTGTAGGAGGTCCTTTTTTTAAAAAAATGGGATGGTTTAGAAGACATAGATGAAAGCTACTGTTGTGGCCCACCAGCGGCCAACGGAGCTGGTAGCAAATTCGGACAGTGAGGAGGTTGGGGAGGAACATGGGCCAGTCCTAGAGACTGGGAAAGGCTCTGATGAGGGCTCTGCATCGGAGGCAGAGAGGCGGCCAGGGCCGCATGATAGTTAGCAACTGCCTTCGGAGTCAGACATCTGTGAGGCAGACAAACAGCTGGAGCCTGTTCCCAGTGTGCGCATGTGCAGAGTTGCCGAACGAAGGGAACAGTTAAGGAACAAGGGTCAACTCAGGAGTAAAGCCACAGGTGGATGATGAATGGCCCCTTCCATAGGGAAAAAAAGGGGAGAGAAAAGGGAGGGGTGTTTGCAGGAGACAATTAGTTCGCTTAATTGGTTCGTGACTCTCCGAGCCACCTTATCCTGTCTCCTTTTCAGTGGAGAATCCGGTGCTGGGAAAACGGTCAACACGAAACGGGTCATCCAATACTTTGCCAGCATCGCTGCCATTGGGGACCGCAAAAAAGAGGCTGCCAATTCCCCCAAGGTAGTTCTTATTCTGGTTTTGGGGTTCAATAGTCCAACCCAATCTGCTTCCCTCCAGATATGTTTAACTACAGGTGATGGGGCTAGTAGGCTAACATCTGGAGAACATCAACTCTTGAGAAGCTTATTTTATAGCATGCTCCTGAGAAGATGTTCCTGGTGTTTTCTGGAGAACCTCAACCTGGAGAAGCTGGAGAACATCAACTTGGAGAAGCTTCTCTTATAGCATGCTCCTGAGATGTTCCTGGTGTTTTCTGGAGAACATCAACCTAGGGAAGCTTCTCTTATAGCATGCTCCTGAGAACTGCGACCAGAAGCATCATGGCGAGAGAATTAGAGAATTAGAGAATACCGGGCTCTAATGAGCCCCACGAGATCCCAAGCTAACAAGCCACTGTTGAGGGGTCTTAGGACCGGATCTGTCCTGTAGGGTTTTGTGGCTCCGTTACCTGAGCCTGTGTCATTGGCAGGAGAGGACTCTGAGAGTGAAGGAGAGGAGTTGGCAAGGCCTCCCTCTCCAGGACCCTCCTCTCTGGCAATGCCTTTGGTGTCCGCCAAAGAGCAAGAGATAGGGCCAGGGCCAAGCACGTCCACACAGCCACAGATGAACAGTGATGAGGGTAATAAGTCTTGGCTGGACTCACGCCAGCGTCGCAGAGATAAGTGCGCGCAACAGAAGAAAGGGCGTGCCCGAGATTAGGCTGAGTCACTGGACCACACCCCACAGGATATAAAAGGGAGCATGGTGGCCAGTCAAACCTTGTGACGAACAAAGCTGAAAGCTTCCACGCCATTCTGCATTGCCGGACTTTTGCTTTAAGACTTTGCTGGAAGTATCTCTGGACTTGATTTAATTCCATAATTATTGAACTGCTTTCCTTTGATGTATTAGAAGTGGGGAGAAGTTATCTCTCCTCTTCGTAAATAATAAACTTTTGGCAGGCAGCCACTAGATTGTTGCCAAGTTCCGTTATCATAAGGAAAAGGATTTTGCCGGCTGGTTTGGTCTTTAACTCCTGAACGTCTGTTGGTGTGTGTGCGTGGGGTTGGGGACAGAACATAGAGATAGAGAAGAAGGAGAGGTACCTCGGACGACCAGAAGGAACAGGCAAGTTCCTCAGAGGTCAGAGGAAACTCTCCGACTCAGCAGCGGGGGTGGCGGCCATTGCAGCCTGTCATTAAGCTGGGGCAACCGGACCAAGCTTCTCTTATAGCATGCTCCTGAGAAGATGTTCCTGGCTTAACATTGCCAAAATTGAGAAACACTTTTCTACGGTCTCATTCATGATGGTGGGTTAAGAACCGTTTCTATGGAGATGGGATGAAAAAGCAAACTACCTTTCTTCTCAACTGGATTTTATTTTATTTTTTGTCTGTTTGGTTCCTCTATAGGGGACGTTGGAAGATCAAATTATCCAGGCTAACCCTGCCTTAGAAGCCTTCGGCAACGCCAAAACTTTGAGGAACGACAATTCTTCTCGATTCGTGAGTGTTCCAAATCTAAAGTTGGATTTGAGCAGAGGTGGTATTCAGCCGGTTCGGATCGGTTCGCCCGAACTGGTAGCAGAAATTGTGGGGGACTCCACCCCGGCACTATGCCATCCATGCCACTATGCCATCCTATTTAGGCACATTTTTGAGGCCAGGCACATGCGTGGAAGGCACGCACACGAGCAAAGCGCATGTGTCAAAGGCAGGCACGCGCATGTCAGTGGTGGGTTTCACTTACCTTTGCTACCTGTTCGCTCGCGCACGTGCGAGAAGCTTCTGCGCATGCACAGAGTGTATTTGATGCCATCCGGATGGGTGGGCGGAGCCTCCCGCCACAGCTATTACTGGTTCTCCCGAACCGAGGCAAACCAGTAGCAACCCACCACTGGTGCACGTGCAAACCGGGCGTCCGCACGCACGAAGTGAGCATGTGCGTGCTCAATGAACTAGTCGTAGGATAATGTGAAACTCATTGCTGGATTTGAGTAAGAAAGATCTCCAGGTGCCGGTCTAGAATCACGATGGAAGGTCTTAAGAAGGAAGACATGTCATTTGTCTTCCTGCTCTACAAGGTTAAGTAGACCTTGAAAGAGCAGCCATCTTACAAAAGCCATCAGTCAATTCCATAATAATCAGTCAATTCCATAATCTGTAAGTCCTTGACTTACAGCTGTTCATTTAGTGACCATTTGAAGTTACAACAGCACGGAAAAAAGTGACTTACGACCATTTTGCATACTTACAACGGCTGCAGCATCCCCATGGTCACATGATCCGAATTCAGAAGCTTGTCAGTGGCAACGTCCCAGGAGGTCATGTGATCCCCTTTTGCGACCTTCCGACAAGCAAAGTCAATGGGGAAGCCAGATTCACTTAACGACCACGTTACTAATTTAACAATTGCAGCGATTCACTTATCAACTGCGGGAAGAAAGGCTGTCAAATGGGAAAATCTCACTTAACAACTGTCTCGCTTAGCAACAGAAATGTTGGGCTCAATTGTGATCAGGTAATCCTCGACTTACGACCTCAATTCAGATCACAATTCCCATCGCGAGGCGAGGCGATTGTTAAATGAGTCCTGCCCGGTTTTACGACTTTTTTGCCACCAGTGTTAAGCAAATCACTGCGGTTGTTAAGTGAATCACACCATCGTTAAGCGAATCCGGCTTCTCCCGTGGACTTTGGTTGTCGGAAGGTCACAAATGATGACCGCGTGACCCCGCAGGATTCAGCAACGGTCATAAATACGAGCTAGTTGCAAGCATCCAAATTTTGATCATGCGACCGGGGAAGCTGCGACAATGGTCGTAAGTGTGAGAACTGGTCATAAATAACTTTTTTCCAGCGTCATAACTTCGAACAGTCTCTCAACAAATGGTTGATGGTCGAAGATTTTTTATCGAAATCTAGATCTTTTTTACCTATTTACACTCGTATTTCTCATCATCATTTAACAACCGAATAATCCCTTGCGGGGTGGAGTCTGGGCGACTGAATGTAGCTGAGTGTTTACTGGCCGGATGCCTTTCCTGTCCCCAATGCGGAGTTTTGTTCAGCAGATATATTCTCATTGAGCCCAGAGAGAGAAATATCTGCCTCTACCTAGGATCAAACTCACAGCCTCCTGATTGCGAGGCGAGAGCTCCACCTCTAGGCCACCGCACCACTGAATTTACACTCGTATTTCTACCTAGGGTAAATTCATCCGAATTCATTTCGGGGCAACAGGCAAGTTGGCGTCTGCTGATATCGAGACGTGTAAGTCACCCTGGTTGATAAAACTTGTCTTTGTCTGTCTGTCCGTCTTCTTTCCCTGGCCAACGTCCAGTCTAATGCTTTCCTAACCAATAGGGCCTCCTAACCAACCCACCAATGCTGGTTGAGAATTTTAGCAGTTACAAACCTGGTTTAGATATCTAGGGAGATTCTCCGTCATCCAGGTTCATGGTTGTCCCAAAAATGTTTTTTTTCAAGAGGCAACTGGACTTTCTATTTTGTTTTGGTTTTTTTTGAAGATGTTTCGCTTCTCATCCAAGAATCACATGAAGTATTAGCACCGCTTTATAAAAGGTGGGACAAGGTGGCTCAGTGGTAAAATGCTGAGCTTGTCGATCGAAAGGTCGGCAGTTCGGCGGTTCGAATTCCTAGCGCCGCGTAACGGGGTAAACTCCAGTGACTTGTCCCAGCTTCTGCCAACCTAGCAGTTCGAAAGCACATAAAAAAAAAAAATGCAAGTAGAAAAATAGGGACCACCTTTGGTGGGAAGGTCACAGCGTTCCGTGCGCCTTTGGCGTTGAGTCATGCTGGCCACATGACCACGGAGACGTCTTCGGACAGCGCTTTGAAATTGAGATGAGCACCGCACCCTAGAGTCAGGAACAACTAGCACATGTGTGTGAGAGGAACCTTACCTTTACCTTTACCTTACCCTTCAAGGTCCCTCCCAGCTCTATTCTTGTGCTATTCTGTTCTGTTCTGTTCTGTTCTGTTCTATTCTATTCTATTCTATTCTATTTCTACTTCTATTATTTCTATTTCTATTTCTATTATTTCTACGTCTATTATTTCTATTTCTATTTCTATTTCTACTTCTATTTCTATTATTTCCATTTCTATTCCTTTTTCTATTTTTTTTCTATTTCTTTTTCTACTTCTATTATTTCTACTTCTATTATTTCTATTTCTTTTTCTATTTCTACTTCTATTATTTCTTCTTCTATTATTTCTATTTCTATTTCTTTTTCTTTTTCTATTTCTTTTTCTATTTCTACTTCTATTATTTCTACTTCTGTTATTTCTATTTCTATTATTTCTATTTCTATTATTTCTATTTCTTTTTCTATTTCTTTTTATTTTCCTATTTCTTTTTCTATTTCTACTTCTATTATTTCTACTATTATTTCTATTTCTATTATTTCTATTTCTATTATTTCTATTTCTTTTTCTATTTCTACTTCTATTATTTCTATTTCTATTTCTATTCCTTTTTCTATTTTTTTTCTATTTCTTTTTCTACTTCTATTATTTCTATTTCTATTATTTCTACTTCTATTATTTCTATTTCTTTTTCTATTTCTATTTCTTTTTATTTTTCTATTTCTTTTTCTATTTCTATTTCTACTTCTATTATTTCTATTTCTATTATTTCTTTTTATTTTTCTATTTCTATTTCTACTATTATTTCTATTTCTTTTTCTATTTCTATTTCTACTTCTTTTATTTCTACTTCTATTATTTCTATTTCTTTTTCTATTTCTATTTCTTTTTCTACTTCTATTATTTCTATTTCTATGCTATGCTTCTTCAGCTCTGAAACTAAATCCTTATCTCCCAGCACCATCCAGTCGGAGCTGAAGAAGCATCTTGGATGAGAAGGGAAACGTCTTCAAAGAAAAACCCAGAAAGTCCAGTTGCCTCTTGAAAAAAAAAAAAAAAGCAAGCACCTTGCGGACATTTTCGGTCTAGCTGTGCAAAACCGATTTATACACTAGAAAACAGAAAGATTCAGAAGAAGCAAAAAGACAGCAAAGAAAATGGATGGATGAGGTCAGCTAGGTGACCGGAAGGGCAATAAATAATCCCCAGAGATGATTAAGATGAGGAGCACCAGCTCAACAGGAATCACCTTGAACTCAATAAAACCCTAATTAATTGCTCATCCGTCGATCTTTCCATCCAACCTTTCGCTTCCCTCTCCGAATTTTTCATCCATCGGTTGGGCGCTTCTGTTGACAGATGCTTTTTTAAAAAAATAATAAATGGAACCACTTCTTTGTATCTGATTCCAATCTCATTCATCTTTGGGGTTTTTTTTTCCTCCTCCTCCTCCTCCTCCTCCTCCTTCTTCCTCTTCCTCTTCCTCTTCTTCTTCTTCTTCTTCTTCTTCTTCCTCTTCCTCTTCTTCTCCTCATGTTTACATAGCCTCTGTTATATTTCTCTTTTCTCTCTCCTTTTTTTTAAATAGATCTCTTAGAGAAGTCTCGGGTGATTTTTCAGCTGAAATCTGAGAGAAATTATCACATCTTCTATCAGATCTTGTCCAACAAGAAGCCAGAACTTCTCGGCAAGTTTTATATGGGTTTTTTTGGGGGGGAATAGAAAGAGGGTGTATACAGATTTACAAACATCTGTTTAGTCAGGGATGGGATTCAGCCGGTTCGGATCAGTTCGGGCGAGCCAGATGCTAATTTTACATCCGGTTCGTCAAACTGGTAGTTGCAAGGATTGGCTGGCTCCGCCCACCCTGTCCTGCCCCTCCCCTCCCAGGAGTCTCCATGCTGCCCGTTTTGGATGCCAGGTAAGTGCAGGGCCTGCACAGAGGCTCCCAGAGCCTTCCGGGCCTTCCGGAAGTTCAGAAACGGGCCCATTTCCAGCCTCCGGAGAGACTCCAGAGCCTAGGGGAGGCCATTTTCACCCTCCCAGAGGCTCAAAAAAACCCTCCAGAACTTGGGGAGGGTGAAAAGCCCCCCCCGCCCCCGTGGTGGAGGAGGCCAAGTAGGCCATACCTACTATGGCCACGCCCACCCAGCAACCAGGCAGAGAACCGGTTGCTACTGTTCCCACCCCTGCGTTTAGTGACTGTTCAAAAGTTACAACGGTCCTGAAGAAAGGGACTCAGGATTGTTTTCCACACTTACGAACGTTGCAGCGTTCCCGACGGCTGCGGGATTAAAATTTGGCTGCTTGGCAACTGACTCCTATTTATGACGGTTGCAGTAGCATCCCTGGGGTGACGTGATCCCCTTTTTGCGACCTTCGGACGAGCAAAGTCAATGGGGGGGGAGGAAGTCACCGATTCACACTTAACAACTGTGTGGCTAACTTAACAGCTGCAGTTTGTTATCAACCATGGCAAGGAAGGCCGTAAAAGAAGGGGCAAAATTGTGACTTCACAATTTTCTCATTTAGCGACGTAAGTTTTGGGCTCAAAATTGTGGCTGTAAGCCAAAGACGATCCTCTATGTTCAATTCCCATTGGGTAGGGCCAGAACCAGACATGAAGAAGATTTGGGGAGCACCACATCTATGGGGGGGGCAAGAAGCCCAGCACCCTTCATTTTGGCATTCCAGGATCTTATATTCCCAGAATGCGGCCTATGTTAGGATCCAGAGCAGTGATGGTATTCAGCCGGTTATATCCGGTTTGGGAAAACCGGTAGCGGTGGCGGTGGGAGGTTCTGTCTACTCCCACCCACCCGGACATCATCACATCCCGTTTTTGACGCTCTGTGCATGCGCGAAAGGCTCCACACGCACTCCCATTTGCGAACCGATAGCAAAAGTAAGTGAATACCACCCCTGATCCAGAGGCACTCTGGGAAAATTAAAATGGCTGCATCTACTGGATCATCTCTTCTTCATGTTGTTTCTTCTTCTCCTTGTTTAACGACTAAGCATAAACATATAGGCTATTTTAAAAAGAGCCTGCATTAAACTTGGTCCTACCGCATTGCTGTGCTGATTCTGGTCCTGCCAATGAGTAAATCCGTTTGAAACAGATGTACTCCATGTATTTTGGTTTCGTTCTACAGAGAGGTCCTTGGTTTGTGACAGCAATTAAGACTGGAGTAAGTAAGTAAGTCGCTTGGGAAACGCAGTCATAAAATGGGGCATTACGCCTGACTGTGCTGCTTAGTGACAGCAGTCCCAGTTCCTATCGTTAAGCGAAGCTTCATAAATAAAGCAAGGACCGTATTCGACTTCCCGCTGGCTTTCCCATTGACTTGGCTTGTGGCAAGCCAGCAGGAAATGTCGGAAATTGTAATCGCACGATTACGAGGACACTGCAAATGGTTGGAACTCCAAGGACCGGCTGTAACTTCCACTCGTTCAGTGCCATCCTAAGTTTGAACAGTCGTTGAATGAGTGGACATTAAACAAGGACCAGTTGTATATTTGTTTGATAGCTATGGTTGTGTTTAATTATTCGGATTGGGTCTACGCCAAGGGTGCGCACGTTTGGCAATTTAAAAACCTATGGACTTCAAACTCCCAGAATTCCCCAGCCCAGAATTTGTCTGCAATTTACAACCTTTCGCTTAGTGACCGTGCAAAGTGACAACAGTACTGAAAAAGGTGACTGATGACCGTTTTCACAGTTACGACCTTTACTGTGTCCCCAGAACAGTGTGATCCAAATTCAGCTGTTTGGCAACTGGTTTGTATTTATGACTGTTGGTGCGTCCCAAGGTCGTGTGATCACATTTTGGGGACCTTCTGACAAGCTGTTGTGGCCCGTCAGCGGCCTGTGCAGATTGTAGCTGATTCCGACAACGAGGAGGCTGGTGTAGTGCTCCGCCAGTGGCCTGTGCAGCTGGCGCTCAAGTCGGACAGTGAGGAGGCTGGAGAAGATGTGGTGCCAGAGGCAGGGATTCAGCCAGGGCCTTCAGAACCTCCAGAAGCTCCTTTAAGTGAAGAGGATGAAGAGGAGGAGCCTCTTCTCGATGCACAGGCACGCAGAGCTGCCAAAAGGCAGGATAGCTCCTCAGGAGGAGATCTCCTCGAGAGTAAGGCTTGGGGCTAATTGGCCACTCCCTTAGCCTATTTAAGGAGGAACTTCGATTGCAGCAAGCTGTAGGGAACAACTTTAGTTCACTTTCCTTCACGTCTGGATTCTCTGCAAAATTGCTTCTGAGCTTTCTGCCAACTCTAGTAAGACTGTGATTACCTTATCTTAGAATTCTGGTAGGCTGTTAAGACAGTTTATTAACAGCCTTTGGTTGATAAAGACTAAGTTATTTGTGTAAAATAAGCTTTGTATAGAGTTTGTGTGTGCTGCATTCTTTGGGGTCCATAGCTGGGGTAAAGTCCATGGGGAAACCAGATGTACCTAACAACCTTGTGATTAACTTAACAACAGCAGTGATTCACTTAACAATGGCAGCAAAAAAAGTTGTAAAATTCACTTAACAAATGTCTCACTTAACAACAGAAATTTTGACCTCCGTTGTGGTCGTAAGTCGAAGATTGCCTGTATTATGAATAAGCTCATCTCATAACTTTATTTTTCCACCCATCCTCTCCTAACAGATCTTCTGTTGGTCACCAACAACCCTTACGACTACCACTACATCTCCCAAGGAGAAGTAACGGTGGCCTCCATTGATGACTCTGAAGAGCTAATGGCTACCGATGTAAGTGACTTTCGGTTGAGGCTAATCAACCTTTCAGGAATGGGTAGCAAGCTGTTCAACCAACGTCTCATTCTACTCACCCACCTTTTTTCCACTCAGAGTGCCTTTGACGTCCTGGGCTTCACCCCTGAGGAAAAAGTGGGTGTCTACAAGCTGACGGGCGCCATCATGCATTACGGGAACATGAAGTTCAAGCAGAAGCAGCGTGAAGAACAGGCTGAGACTGATGGGACTGAAGGTGAGTGTTGGAATTCATTGTTGGGATGTATTTCTATGCAACAACTACATTAGTATTCAACCAGTAGATGGCAGTGTTTACAAGCTTGGATCTGTGGTATATCCTCTATGCTCTTTTGTTCTAAGTAGAGTTTCCCGTTTCCTGTTACAGTTAAACAGTTAAGCAGTAAAGCACATGGTGACTGTTCTCTTTGTTTGCTCTGTAGTGCTATATATAAACATCATATCTGCAGAACTCCATTGGTGGTTGGGAATTTCAGGGGTAGAGGGAAACATTTTTGGAGGAAGACAGATAGAGATGGTCTCCTCTGAGTGTCTTGGAAGAAGAAGACTTCTATGGAAGGAAGAGAAACATCAGAAGAGGAATATATCACAAGGTTGGGAACCTGTTGTGACCTAGGCTTCCTGAGACATTAAAACACACGAGTAGTCCCAAAAACCTCTTTTATTGCAACAGCTGTGAATTACGTTCATTCACAGCTGAGTCCCAATTAGTTGTAAAAAGTCCTTCAGGAGAAGTCCTTCGGGATAATCACCAATCTTTATCTCCCTTGACACTCTGCCAAAGACCTACTTGGCAAAGCCATACTGAGTCCAGAATCAAACAGAGATGCCGACTGGGAACAGAATTAACAACGTTGCTTTCCTGCAAAGGGCCCATGTGCTTTTGCTCCTCTTTTAAGCCTTCTGGGAGGGGCCAATCATCTCCAGGCCTTACTCCTGAGTTGTCCCTTTTGTTTTAACTGTTCTTGCCTTCTGGCAGCTCTGCGCATGCGCGCACTAGGAACAGGCTCCTCTTGTTCCTCTGCCTCTCTGCTGTCTGACTCTGGAGGCTCCGGAATTCGCGCATCGCTCCCAGATGGCCCTGGGCCCATCTCTGCCTCCGACGCAGAGCCCTCATCCGAGCCTTCCCCAGACTCCAGGACTGTCCCATGGTCCTCCCCAGCCTCCTCACTGTCCAACTCCGCTGCCAGCTCCGCAGGCTGCTTGGCGGACCACAACAGAACCTTTCTGTTCCCGTGAAATTTGCTGGAACCGTTTCTTTCATTCTCCAGATGCAGATAAATCCGCCTACTTGATGGGTCTCAACTCGGCCGACTTGGTCAAGGGGCTGTGTCACCCCCGAGTGAAGGTTGGCAATGAATATGTCACCAAAGGGCAAAATGTCCAACAGGTAAGGATGCTTCCTTCTCCTAGACTCAGTCAGAGTTGTCCAACAGAGGAGTCCTTGGACTTGACCAAGCTTATCCCACCGCTGCCTCAATGGAGAAAACAGCATCTGTTGAACTTCCGCCTGGCCATTCTTAAAAGGGCGCATTTCCTCAGTACAAAAGAGGAGCACTGGGGAGAATTTAGTACAGGGGGTCCTTCGACTTACGACCGCAATTGAGGCCAAATTTTCTGTTGTTAAGTAAGGCGTGTTTTGCCCCATTTTACGCCTTTTCTTGCCACAGTTGTTAAGGGAATCACTGCCGTCGTTAATCGAATAACATGGTCGTTAAGTGAATCTGGCTTCCCCGCTGACTTTGCTTATCAGAAGGTCCCAAAAGGGGATCTCGTGACCCCCCCGAGACCGTCATAAAGATGAACCAGTTACCAAGCATCTGAGTTTTAATCACAGGAGCAGGGGGGGTGCTGCAAAGGTCGTCCCTATGAAAAACGGTCCTATTTTTCAGTGCTCTTGGAACTTCGAACGGTCGCTAAACAAACTGTTGTAAGTTGAGGACTACCTGTATTGGAAGATACTGTCAAAGCCCCTGAGGGCAGGACAAGAAGCAACGGGTGGAAACTAATCAAGGAGAGAAGCAACTTAGAACTAAGGAGAAATTTCCTGACAGTGAAAACAATTAACCAGTGGAACAGCTTGCCACCAGAAGTTGTGAATGCTCCAACACTGGACGTTTTTAAGAAGATGTTAGATAACCATTTGTCTGAAATGGTGTAGGGTTTCCTGCCTGAGCTGGGGGTTGGACTAGAAGACCTCCAAGGTCCCTTCTGACTCTGTTATTCTATTCTATTCTATTCTATTCTATTCTATTCTATTCTATTCCATTCCATTCCATTCCATTCCATTCCATTCTATTCTATTCTATTCCATATTTTCTATTCTATTCTATTCTATTCCATTCCATTCCATTCCATTCCATTCTATTCTATTCTATTCTATTCTATTCTATTCCATATTTTCTATTCTATTCTATTCTATTCTATTCTATTCTATTCTATTCTATTCTATTCCATATTTTCTATTCTATTCGATTCTATTCCATTCCATTCCATTCCATATTTTCTATTCTATTCTATTCTATTCCATTCCATTCCATTCCATTCCATTCCATTCTATTCCATATTTTCTATTCTATTCTATTCTATTCTATTCCATTCCATTCCATTCCATTCTATTCTATTCTATTCTATTCTATTCCATATTTTCTATTCTATTCTATTCTATTCCATTCCATTCCATTCCATTCCATTCCACTCCATTCCATTCTATTCTATTCCATCCATTCCATTCCATTCTATTCTATTCATTCCATATTTTGTATTCTATTGTATTCTATTGTATTCTATTTTATTCTATTTTATTCTATTCCATTCCATTCCATTCCATATATTTTCTATTCTATTCTATTCTATTCTATTCCATTCCATTCCATTCCATTCCATTCCATTCCATTCCATTCTATTCCATTCCATTCCATTCCATTCCATTCCATTCCATTCCATTCTATTCTATTCTATTCTATCCATATTTCTATTCTATTCTATTCTATTCTATTCCATTCCATTCCATTCCATTCCATTCCATTCTATTCTATTCCATATTTTCTATTCTATTCTATTCTATTCTATTCCATTCCATTCCATTCCATTCCATTCCATTCCATTCCATTCTATTCTATTCTATTCTATTCTATTCTATTCTATTCTATTCTATTCTATTCTATTCCATTCCATTCCATTCTATTCTATTCTATTCCATATTTTCTATTCTATTCTATTCTATTCCATTCCATTCCATTCCATTCCATTCTATTCTATTCCATATTTTGTATTCTATTGTATTCTATTTTATTCTATTTTGTTCTATTCTATTCCATTCCATTCCATTCCATATTTTCTATTCTATTCTATTCTATTCCATATTTTCTATTCGATTCGATTCGATTCGATTCGATTCCATTCCATTCCATTCCATTCCATTCTATTCTATTCTATTCTATTCCATATTTTGTATTCTATTGTATTCTATTGTATTGTATTGTATTCTATTCTATTCTATTCTATTCTATTCTATTCTATTCCATTCCATTCCATTCCATTCCATTCTATTCTATTCTATTCCATATTTTCTATTCTATTCTATTCTATTCCATTCCATTCCATTCCATTCCATTCTATTCTATTCCATTCCATTCCATTCCATTCCATTCCATTCTATTCTATTCTATTCCATATTTTGTATTCTATTGTATTCTATTGTATTCTATTTTATTCTATTTTATTCTATTCCATTCCATTCCATTCCATTCCATATTTTCTATTCTATTCTATTCTATTCCATATTTTCTATTCTATTCGATTCGATTCGATTCGATTCTATTCCATTCCATTCCATTCCATTCTATTCTATTCTATTCTATTCCATATTTTGTATTCTATTGTATTCTATTTTATTCTATTCCATTCCATTCCATTCCATATTTTCTATTCTATTCTATTCTATTCTATTCTATTCTATTCTATTCTATTCTATTCTATTCCATTCCATTCCATTCCATTCCATTCCATTCCATTCCATTCCATTCCATTCCACTCCACTGCACTCCATTCCATTCCTGTAACCTATTTTATTCTGTAACCTGTCCTATCCTATCCTATCCTATCCTATCCTTCATTCTTCTCTTTTCTCCTCTTCCTCTTCCTATTTCTATTTACTCTAGTCACCCCTAGTCCTTCTTTTCATTAAACTAGACCTATCCAATTCCTGCCACCGTTCTTCATATGTTTTAGCCTCCAGTCCCCTAATCATCTTCGTTGCTCTTCTCTGCACTCTTTCTAGAGTCTCCACATCTTTTTTTATTAATATCGTGGTGACCAAATCTGGATGCAGGATTCCCAAAGGGTGCTCTTGCCAAGGCCTTATAATTTTTCCTTTCGCTTTGGAATGACGGGCTCAGCAGAAGGCCTGAAGCTGGGGGTTTTGGGGGGTGGGGAGCCAGGCTCATCAAACACCTGTCCCACCAACGGCCTTCAAGCTATGTCCGCGACAGCTGGAACCGAAAACACAAAGCAAGCCACAAATACACAACAGCTTTCCAATCCTGGCTGATAGCTTTATCTCGTTCTTCTAAGGCCGTGATGGCTCAGCTCTGTGGGCCAGCTGATTTTTGGGCCTTTTGGGCCCACGGAAGTCGGGAAAACAGGCTGTTTCTGGCCTCCGGAGGGCTTCGGGGGCGGGAGGGTGAGGGATGGGGAAGACCGTTTCCGCCCTTTCCAGACTCCTAGAAAGGCTCTGGTGCCTGGGGAGGGTGAAAAATGAGCCTTCCGGTCCCACCGGAAGTCAGCAGTGATTCCCTTAACAACAACTCCTCTGGCAAGAAAAATCCTCCGCCGGGGCAAAACCTCACTGAACCGCTATCTCGCTTAGCAACGGGAAATTTTGGGGTCCATTGTGGTCGTAAGTCGAGGACTACCTCTATTGTTAAACAATGTTGCAAAGCAGCGCAATTTTTTTAAAAAAAAAAAGTTAGCCTCGATTTCATGATTCCTTTTTTTTTTTAGTAATTTTTTTTTTTAAGACAAACATTTAATATTTAAATCCTCCCTTCCCTGTGATATCTCGGTGTTATCTTCTAGGCTTCTTCTCCATCTTCCACAAGTTTCTTCTATCGTCATATTCATCCAAACCCTTCTACCATTTCATTTCTAAGTCAATATTATAATCATCATTTGTACACAATTATAGTATCAGTCATTTATATCTCTTTTCCAACCAACTATAAAAAATAATTCCATGTTTTGAAGTATTCTGATTCCTCCTTATCTTTAATCGTCAAAGTTAATCTATTCATTTCTGCATGTCTATTTTTTTTTTATTATTACTTCTTCTTCCAAAGGTATTTTCTCTGATCTCCAATTTTGACCATTCACAATTGTTGCAGCTGTTATTACATGTATAATCAAATATACATTTTCCTTATTAATTTTTTCTGGAAAGATACCCAGTAGGAAACAACTCTGGTTTAAATTCAATACGTTGTTGTATCATTTCTTCCAGCCAGATTTTAATCTTGTACCAGTAATTTTTTGCTTCGGGACAAGTCCACCACGTATGGTAATAAGATCCTTTAGATTAAGATTTTTGCTAACTTCTGTCTTTTTATTTATTTATTTATATCCCATCTTAAAATCCAGATAGATTTTATTGTTGCACTGCAGGGGTTTAGATCGAAGTATCAATCAATGGAGGGATGCTTGCAGGATTAGGAGAAGTTTGCTATTCTTAAACCCTGATTATTGGCTTTAGGGAGGCGACGGTCCGACTGTGGCGGAGTTAAACCAACATTGGTTTGAGCCGATCTGGCTCTCGTGTTCTTTCAGAAGATTAAAAAAGGGATCGAAACGCCAGAGGGATTTCTAAATTGGGCCCATTTGAGGACTGGAAAGGGCTTTTAAGAGAAATGGGGGTAGCCTTTTTTTCCGTGTCCCACAATGCTCTGGCAGAGCAGAATCCTGTGGCATTGTGGGAAATTAGGAGTTGGGAGGGGTCCTGGGTGCTCTCTGAGCTTGGCTGTTGTTCGCAGATGTTTTATTACCCATTGAAATTACCCATTGAGTAATGAAATGTCTGCAAAAAAAAAAAATCAAACTCAGAGAGTACCGAGGACCCCACAGCCCTCCTCCTCCTCCTCCTCCTCTTCCCACACTCCCTTCTAGCACTGATGATGTTCCCTAGCTGGGTCACGAAATGTCTGCAGGAAAACAACCAAGCTCAGAGAGTACCAAGAACCCCTCATTTCAAACCCGATTTCTGGAACAAACCAAGATAGGTAGTTTCACATCGTAAGAGCCTTGATAGTACAGTGGTATACGCACCCTGTTATTAACACAGCTGCCTGCAATTTTTGCTGGTTCGAATCTCTCCAAGGCTCAAGGTTGACTCAGCCTTCCATCCTTTCTAAGGTAGGTGAAATGAGGACCCAGTTTGTGGGGGCAATAAGCTGACTTTGTATAAAATATACAAAAGTATGAAGGCTATTGCTTAACGCATTGTAAGCCGCCCTGAGTCTCCGGAGAAGGGCGGCATATAAATCAAATTAAAAAAAAAAAAAAAAAACTCCTAGCCATGAGTAACAGGATGTCTAGATTCGTATATTTGGGCTAAGCCAGAAACAAACCATGATCAAATTAAGAGTCATGTGTGAACCCACGAGCTTTCAGCTTAGCTATAGAGCAGGAAAACTCCTCAGCTCCAGAGTGGATTAGATTTTTTTTTTTTTACATTAGATTTTGTTAATCCCACTTTTATTAATATTTTATACGTAACGCAAGGTGGTGAACGTATATACTTAAGACATCTTCCTCCTTCTATTTTCCCCACAACAACAACAACAACCCTGTGAGGTGGGCTGGGCTAAGAGAGAGTGACTTGTCCAAAGTCGCCTAGCCAGCTAGTCATAGCTAAGGCGGGACTAGAACTCACCATCTCCTGGTGATGGGCAGAAAAATCAACCAGCCTGCTTTCATTCTGAAGGCGGGATTAGAACTCACTGTCTCCTGGTGATTGGCCCAAGGTCACCCCACCAGCTTTCATGGCGGAACTAGAATTCCCAGATTGGCTCAGGCTCACCCAGCTGACTTTCATGCCCAACACGGCGCTAGAAGTCACTGACCTCTGGTGATTGGCCCCAAGTCACCCAATCAGCTTTCTGTTCTGTCTCCGTCCCACACACGCACCCCCACAGACGGCCCGGAGTTAATAAGCCACACGACAAAGTCTCTGAAGATAAAGCTGTCAGCAACCCAGTGGCTAGCTGCCAATTACTCCCTAGTCGTCCCTTTTGCTTTAGCTGCTCTTGCCTTCTGTCAGCTCTGCGCATGCGTGCACTAGGAACAGGATCCTCCTGTTCCTCTCCCTCTCTGCTTTCTGACTCTGGGAGCTCCGGAGTCCACGCATTACTCCCAAATGGCCCTGGCCCCATCTCTGCCTCCGACGCAGAGCCCTCATCCGGGCCTTCCTCAGACTCCAGGACTGGCCCCTGTTCCTCCCCAGCCTCCTCACTGTCCAAGTCTGCTGCCAGCTCCACAGGCTGCTAGTGGACCACAACAAGCAGGGGGCTGGGCTAGAAGATGTCCAAGATTCCTTTCCCACTCTATTATTTTGTTTCGCTATGCAAATCCATGATCTCTCCTGTCCACCCATCCAGGTGTATTATTCCATCGGGGCCCTGGCCAAGTCCGTGTATGAGAAAATGTTCCACTGGATGGTGGTCAGAATCAACAACACTTTGGAGACCAAGCAGCCTCGGCAGTATTTCATCGGCGTGTTGGACATAGCAGGATTTGAGATCTTTGACGTAAGTCTGTCACAACGGGGTCTACAGGGAGCAGCGTGCGACCCGCGTGACTCACGTTGGTGGGTTGACTTTGGGTGGTCCATAATTTTGTTTTCCCCCCATTCCCCGCTCCCAGTTCAACAGCTTTGAGCAGCTCTGCATCAACTTCACCAACGAGAAGCTGCAGCAGTTCTTCAACCATCACATGTTCGTGCTGGAACAAGAGGAGTACAAGAAGGAGGGCATCGAATGGGTCTTCATTGACTTCGGCATGGACCTCCAAGCCTGCATTGACCTCATTGAGAAGGTACCTCGCTCTTCTCCAGGCACTGTTGTAGCCTCCAGCCCGCTAATCATCTTTGTTGCTCTTCTCTGCGCTCTCCGTAGCATATAAGGAGAACCACTACAAGATGTGGTACAGATGGTATCTAGCCCCTGCGAGATTAGCGAGGATGTATGCAAATCTTGATCCAACGTATTGGAAATGCAAGCAAGCACAGGGAACCTTCTTTCATGTCTGGTGGCTTTGCCCAAAAACTAAGAAATATTGGATAAAAATAAAAATTTGGATTTCAGAAATAATTGCGGAGGATATTGAGTTAGAACCAGAAATTTTTGTGTTAGGAATGCTCAAACAAAATATTAGAAAGGAAAAAAAGTACCTAATATTACATATAATTACGGCAGCTAGATTAGCCCTAGCACAAGTTTGGAAAACAGATCAATTGCCAACGGAGCAGCAAATAATTCAAAAAATTTACACATGTGCAGAAATGGATAGATTAACGTTGAAATTGAAAGATAAGGAAGACTCTCAGTATTTTAAGATAAGGGACAGCTGGTATGAGTGGATAAACCAATGGAAAAGAAGGTAAAGTCAAAATTTAGTAAGAAATTAAAAGTAATAATTATACACCGTCATTAACAGGGGAAAAAAGGGAAAATAAGTTTTTGTATATATGTGTACTTATATACATTATATATACTTTATTTGTTGTTTGTTGATATTGTTGACTGTATTTTAAGGTTGTGAATGTTTTATACAATTTTTTTTTAAATCTAATAAAGTTTGTTTTTAAAACAAACAAACAAAAAAAAGAAGGTAAGCTAGGAGAATGGGGAAACCTTCTATCATTGGTTCTCCGAAACGTATCTCAGATGAGCTTCTCTGAACAACAGTTGGGTTATTTGGAGGACACAACCAGAGGTGGGATTCAGCCGGTTCGGACCGGCTAATTTTACATCTGATTCACCGAATTCGTAGTTGCAAGGATTGGCTGGCCCCTCCCACCCCGCCCCTCCCAGGAGTCTCCACATGGCCCATTTTGGATGCCAGGTAAGGGCAGGGCCTGCGCGGAGGCTCTGGGAGGGCAAAAAACGGGCCTCCTGGAAGTTCTGGAAATATGAAAACGGGTCCGTTTCTGGCCTCTGGAGTCCGGGGCAGGCCATTTTCGCCTTTCCAGAGGCTCAAGGAAAGCCTCCAGAGCCTGGGGAGGGCAAAAAACGGGCCTCCCAGAAGGTCCAGAAATCCGGAAACAGGCTCATTTCCAGCCTCCGGAGTCCGGGGCAGGTGGTTTTCGCCCTCCCGGAGGCTCAAGGAAAGGCTCCAGAGCTTGGGGAGGGCGAAAATGCCCCCTCCCCCTGCTGTGGTGCAGGAGGCCGAGTAGGCCACGCCCACCATGGCCACGCCCACCCAGCAACCAGGCAGAGAACCGGTTGCTAAAATTTTTGAATCCCACCCCTGGACACAACCCCTCGATAACTTGAGGGCGGAAGAAAGAGGTTCCAGATTCTAGGACGATCCGATTCTTCTAACGGAATAATAGAGTTGGAAGGGATTTTGGAGGTCTTCTAGTCCAATCCCTTTCTCCAGCAGGAGACCCCATACCCTATCCCATTTCAGACAAATCGTTGTCCAATCTCTTCTTTAAAAACCTCCAGTCAGCAATTTAATAACAGATTCGCCCGAACCAGCTGAATCCCAAACATTGGTTTGTCCCAAAGATGCTTTTTTCTTTTTTTTTTTTTCAAGAGGCAACTGGACTTCCTGGATTTTCTTTGAAGACTTTTCGTTTTTCATCCAAGAAGCTTGAAGAGCTGAAGAAGCTTCTTGGATGAGAAGCGAAACGTCTTCGAAAGAAAAACCAGAAAGCCCAATTGAAAAAAAAAAGCTCCTTTGAGGACATCCTGTAAAAAGGTTGCTTAGACTTCCGGGAAGGTTAATTTTTTCCATCTTTTCTATCCTCATTGTTGTCTCTTTCATCTCCATCTTTTGGAGCCAGCCTCTGGGCATCATGTCCATCCTGGAAGAAGAATGCATGTTCCCCAAAGCCAGCGACATGACCTTCAAGGCCAAACTCTACGATAACCACCTGGGCAAGTCCTCCAACTTCGGCAAAGCCCGGAACACCAAGGGGAAACCGGAGGCGCATTTTGCCCTGGTCCACTACGCTGGCACGGTGGACTACAACATCAACGGGTGGTTGGAGAAGAACAAGGACCCTCTCAACGAGACCGTGGTGGGCCTCTTCCAGAAGTCGGCCCTGAAGCTCCTGGCCACGCTCTTCTCCAGCTACGCTGGCAGCGAAGTGGGTGAGTGTCAGTGCTTCAACGCTGGCATAGAGAGCAGAGGAGAGAGAGAGAGATAAGCTCTGAACTTTTGCCTGCTAAATCCCTTTGAAGTCGGGTTGTCGTGGAAATGAAGGGGGGAGACATTCCTGGGAAATGACGAGACAAGAAGTCTGAAGAATGACTTGGAAGACAGCCAATGAGAAGCAGAGATTTGGGGATCGGAAAGGGAGGGATTGGGGGGCAAAAGGTCAGTCTTGTCCGCATCAAGTCATGATCCGGTGGCTGTGCTCAATTAAAGAAAAGATTTCCTTAAAGATTGGCAGTTTGGAAATTCATTTAATTTTGAGATAGCATCGAAGTCTGACAGTGAGATTGGGGAGGGAAAGAGGAAAGAGAGAATTTTGTCATTGACTGGCTTGAATCTTCTGCGTCTCCAGAGGTGGTCTTGACCTGGAGATGCTCCAAAAACGAACATCTGAGGACCTCTTGGAGATTCAACATTAATGCCTCTCAGGAATTATTGGGTGACGGGGATTCAGGGTTAATGAAGGTGGTTCTTTGCTCACCAGCTTCCAATGTTGAGATCCTATGGGCCTTATTTTCTGCTGTTGAGGGCCCTCACCATCTTGGGAATGTCCCTGGAGAAGGCGAAGGGGACAATTGGAAGAGACACAAACCAGAAAGTGGTGGAGTCTAATTTAGAAAGCTATAAATCAGGGATGAGGAAGGAAGGAAAGGAAGGGAAGGGAAGGGAAGGGAAGGGAAGGGAAGGGAAGGAAAGGAAAGGAAAGGAAAGGAAAGGAAAGGAAAGGAAAGGAAAGGAAAGGAAAGGAAAGGAAGATAGAAAAAGGGAAGGGAAGGGAAGGGAAGGGAAGGGAAGGAAGGAAAGGAAGGAAAGGAAAGGAAAGGAAAGGAAAGGAAAGGAAAGGAAAGGAAAGGAAAGGAAGATAGAAAAAGGGAAGGGAAGGGAAGGGAAGGGAAGGAAAGGAAAGGGAAGGAAAGGAAGACAGAAAAAGGAAAGGGGAAGGAAAGGAAGATAGAAAGGAAAGAAGAGGAAAGGAAGGATAAAAAAAAAGGAAAGAAAGATAGAAAAAGGGAAGGGAAGGGAAGGAGAAAAGAAAGGAAGATAGAAAAAAGGAAGGGAAGGAAGAAGGGAAGGAAAGGAAAGGAAAGGAAGATAGAAAAAGGGAAGGGAAGAAGGGAAGGAAAGGGAAGGGAAGGAAAATAGAAAGGAAAGAAGAAGAAAGGAAGATGGAAAAAAGGAAAGAAAGATAGAAAAAGGAATGGGAAGGAAAGGAAAGGAAGATAGAAAGGAAAGAAGAGGAAAGGAAGATGGAAAAAAGGAAAGAAAGATAGAAAAAGGGAAGGGAAGGGAAGAAGGGAAGGAAAGGGAAGGAAGAAAAGAAGGAAAGGAAAGAGAAAAAGGAAAGGAAAAAAGGAAAGGAAGAAAAGGAAGGAAAAAAAAAGAATGGAAGATAGAAAAAGGAAAGGAAAGGAAGACAGAAAAAGGAAGGAAAGGAAAATAGAAAGGAAAGAAGAAGAAAGGAAGATGGAAAAAAGGAAAGAAAGATAGAAAAAGGGAAGGGAAGGGAGAAGGGAAGGAAAGGGAAGGAAGAAAAGAAGAAAGGAAAGAGAAAAAGGAAAGGAAGAAAAGGAAAGGAAAAGAAAGGAAAGGAAGATAGAAAAAGGAAAGGAAAGGAAGACAGAAAAAGGAAGGAAAGAAAATAGAAAGAAAGAAGAAGAAAGGAAGATGGAAAAAAGGAAAGAAAGATAGAAAAAGGGAAGGGAAGGGAAGGGAAGGAGAAAAGAAAGGAAGATAGAAAAAGGGAAGGGAAGGGAAGAAGGGAAGGAAAGGAAAGGTAAATAGAAGAAGGAAGGAAAGATAGAAAAAAGGAAAGGAAGAAAGGAAAAGGAAAGGAAGATAGAAAAAAGGAAAAAAAAGGAAGATAGAAAAAGGAAATGAAAGGGAAGGGAAGGAAGACAGAAAAGGAAAAGGAAAGAAGAGGAAAGGAAGATAGAAAAAAGGAAAAGAAAGGGAGATAGAAAAAGGAAAGAGGAGGAAAGGAAAGGATCATAAGGGTGAGGACTAGTTTGTAAGTTGGCTGCCCTAACTTTGGTCGCTAAACAAATCGTGGTAAGTCGAGGACTCCTGTGCTTGGGCAGATGAGAGAGAGTCCTGCGACGGCCTCCTTCCGTCAACCTTCTCTTGTTCCCTCAGGCGGAGAAGGCGGGAAGGGCAAAGGATCCAAGAAAAAAGGCTCCTCCTTCCAGACGGTCTCAGCGCTTCACCGGGTACGAGTCGAGAACCCCTGGGGGGAAAAGAAAAATGGGTTCTAGGTCGCCTACGAGGGGGAGCCGTGGGGAAACCGTGGGGCTGGGGGCAATCCTGGCAGTTGGGGAGAACCCAGAAGATCCCAGAGGTCCATCATCTCCTTTCTGAGGAACGCGGAACCTCCCGGGGGGCAGAGGGCCAGGGTTCCGGAGTGGACTAGAACCCACAGCTGGAATTTGGGGACATTGTTGTGTCGCAGTGTTGTCCGAACTTGGCGTGCTGACTGGGGAATTCTGGGAGTTGAGGGCCACGCAGCTTCTTGGCCAAATGTTGGTTTCTACGTTAACTGGGGTTTGCAAGGAGAAACATAATGAACATTTCTCTGTGTCTCTGTCCCTGTCCCTCTTCTCCTCCTCCTCTCTCCTTCCTTCCTTCCTTCCTTCCTCCCATCTTCTTTCCCTCCATCCATCTCTCCTCTCTCCTTCCTTTGTCCCTCCCTCCTTCCATTTCTCGTCTCCCTTCCTTCCTTCCTTCCCTCTCCTCTCCTCTCACTCTCTTTCCTCTTCTCCTTTCTCCTTTCTCCTTTCTCCTTCCTTCCTCTTCTCCATCTCTCCTCTTTCCTTCCTTCCTTCCTTCTCCTTCCTTCTTTCCTTCTCTTTCTCCTCTTTTCCTCTCTCCTTCCTCCTTCCCTCTTCCCTCTCCTCTCTCTTCTTCCTTCTGTCCTTCCACCTACCCACCCACCTTCCTCCATGTCCTCTTTCTCTCTCCTTCCTTCCTTCCTTCCCTCCTTCCCTCCTCTCATCTTCTCTCCCTCCCTGTTTCTTCTCTCTCTTCTCTTCTCTCCTTCCCTCCCTCCTCCCTCCCTTCATCCCTCAATCCCTTCCTTCCTTCCTCCTCTCATCTCCTCTCCCTCCCTGTTCTTTCTCTCTCCTCTTCTCTCCTTCCCTCCCTTCTTCCTCCCTCCCTCCCTCAATCTCTCCCTTCCTTCCTTCCTGCTCCCTTCCTTCTCCTCTCTCCTTCCCTCCTTCCTCCCTCCTTCTCTCCTCTCTTGCCTCCCTCCCTCTGTGTCTCCTCCTCTCTTTCCTTTCCTCCTTCCTTCCTTCCTCTCTCCCTTCCTCCTTCCCTTTCTTCTTCCCTTCCCCTCCCCCTCCTCCTTTTCTTTTCCTCTGGCAGGAGAACCTCAACAAATTGATGGCCAACCTCAAGACCACTCACCTCATTTCGTGCGGTGCCTCATCCCCAACGAGCGAAAGGCCCCCGGTAATCCAGTGGGGGAACCAAAGGGATCCCAAAACTGAGGGGGTGGGGCAGCCAGGCATTCAGCCTGGGGAACTCTCGCACACAAGATTCCTTCAGCCGGCTTACTGGATTCAGCTGGGAATGACACTGCTTCTCATCTTCTGCATTTCCTGCTTAACGGCAGGCTGAAAAACCAGGAAGGAAACGGAAAAAGGAAGTCCTTCCTCCTTTTCTTCCCGGAAGTTAAGGGGTCAAGGGTCAGGGCATGGACCCAAATTGCTCTCTCTCTTCTGTCTCTCTCTCTGTTTTTTGTCCCTGTGTCTCTGTCTCTCTCTCTCTCTCTCTCTCTGTCTCTGTCTCTGTTTCTGTCTCTGTCTTTCTCCTGTCTCTGTCTCTCTCTGTGTGTGTGTCTCTCTCTCCTGTCTCTCTCTCTCTGCTTCTGTCTGTGTCTGTCTCTCTCTGTCTCTCTCTGTGTCTCTCCTGTCTCTCTCTCTCCTGTCTTTCTCTCTGTCTCTCTGTCTTTGTCTGTCTCTGTCTCGGTCTCTCTCTTTGTCTCTCTCCTCTCTCTCTCTCTCTCTCTCTCCCTCCTGTCTCTGTCTCTCTCTGTGTCTCTCCTGTCTCTGTCTCTCCTGTCTTTGTCTCTGTCTCTCTGTCTCTGTCTCTCTCCCTCTCTTCTGTCTCTCTCCTCTCTAGTCTGTCTCTGTCTCTCTCTCTGTGTCTCTCTCTTTCCTGTCTCTGTCTCTGTCTATTTCTCTCCCCTGTCTCTCTCCTGTCTCTCTCTCTCTGCTTCTGTCTGTGTCTGTCTCTCTCTGTCTCTCCTGTGTCTCTCCTGTCTCTCTCTTCCTGTCTTTCTCTCTGTCTCTCTGTCTTTGTCTGTCTCTGTCTCGGTCTCTCTCTTCTGTCTATCTCTCTCTCTCTCCCTCCTGTCTCTGTCTCTGTCTCTCTCTGTGTCTCTCCTGTCTCTGTCTCTCCTGTCTTTGTCTCTGTCTCTCTGTCTTTGTCTCTCTCTGTCTCTGTCTCTCTCCCTCTCTTCTGTCTCTCTCCTCTCTAGTCTGTCTCTGTCTCTCTCTCTGTGTCTCTCTCTTTCCTGTCTCTGTCTCTGTCTATTTCTCTCCCCTGTCTCTCTCCTGTCTCTCTCTCTCTCTCCCTCCTGTCTCTGTCTCTCTGTGTGTCTCTCCTGTCTCTGTCTCTCCTGTCTCTGTCTCTGTCTCTCTGTCTTTGTCTCTCTCTGTCTCTGTCTCTGTCTCTCTCTTCTGTCTCTCTCCTCTCTTGTCTCTCTGTCTCTGTCTCTCTCTGTGTCTCTCTCTTTCCTGTCTCTGTCTCTGTCTTTGTCTCTCTCTGTCTCTATTTCTCTCCCCTGTCTCTCTCCCTCTCTCTCTCTCTCCCCGTCTCTGTCTCTCTCTGTATCTCTCCTGTCTCTGTCTCTCCTGTCTTTGTCTCTGTCTCTCTGTCTTTGTCTCTCTCTGTCTCTGTCTCTCTCTTCTGTCTCTCTCCTCTCTAGTCTCTCTGTCTCTGTCTCTCTCTGTGTCTCTCTCTTTCCTGTCTCTGTCTCTGTCTTTGTCTCTCTCTGTCTCTATTTCTCTCCCCTGTCTCTCTCCTGTCTCTCTCTCTCTCTCCCTCCTGTCTCTGTCTCTCTGTGTGTCTCTCCTGTCTCTGTCTCTCCTGTCTCTGTCTCTGTCTCTCTGTCTTTGTCTCTCTCTGTCTCTGTCTCTGTCTCTCTCTTCTGTCTCTCTCCTCTCTAGTCTCTCTGTCTCTGTCTCTCTCTGTGTCTCTCTCTTTCCTGTCTCTGTCTCTGTCTTTGTCTCTCTCTGTCTCTATTTCTCTCCCCTGTCTCTCTCCTCTCTCTCTCTCTCTCCCCCGTCTCTGTCTCTCTCTGTATCTCTCCTGTCTCTGTCTCTCCTGTCTTTGTCTCTGTCTCTCTGTCTTTGTCTCTCTCTGTCTCTGTCTCTCTCTTCTGTCTCTCTCCTCTCTAGTCTCTCTGTCTCTGTCTCTCTCTGTGTCTCTCTCTTTCCTGTCTCTGTCTCTGTCTTTGTCTCTCTCTGTCTCTATTTCTCTCCCCTGTCTCTCTCCTGTCTCTCTCTCTCTCTCTCTCTCTCTCTCCTGTCTATCTCTCTCTCTCTCCCTCCTGTCTCTGTCTCTGTCTCTGTCTCTGTCTCTGTGGAGACAGAGGTGGAAGGCAGCATCCAGCAGGGAAATACAGGTAGCCCTCAACATACGACCCCAATTGAACCCACAATTTATGTTCCTAAGTCAGACATCCGTTAAGTGAGTTTTGCCCCATTTTGCGACCTTTCTTGCGACTGCTGTTATTAAGTGGATCGCTGCAGATGTTAAGCGAGTAACATGGTTGTTAAGTGAATCTGGCTTCCCCGCTGACGTTACTTGTCAGAAGGTCGTAAAAGGGGAATCGCCTGACTCCGGGGACGGTGCAACCATCGTAAATATGAGTCAGTTGCCAAGTGGATGAA